>NTHP01000188.1:1039786-1054791 GCA_003416845.1 Oplegnathus fasciatus
TTCTTATCTAACTCTGGGCAGGAAAGTGAATAAGCATATTTCCCCAAATGTCAAACTATTCCTTGAATTTGGCTGTATCTTTACTCTACATTAGATTAACTTAAAAACAAAATCCAGCAAGTTTTGCACATGAACTCTTATTTTACAGTAAAAAAAATGTCCAAATGTCACACTCACTAAAATACCAAGAGGCCCCTTTGTTGCTGCTGCCTCTGTTTTTGAGGATTTTTTTTTTTCATACCATCTCAGTTTTCTGGTTGACAGAAGAGTCCTGTCGCCCTCCTGGCTATGCTCCTCACCATTTCAACCTTTCCAGTCTTTTGTCTCCATCAGCCCACCCTCTGCCCTCAGCTACTGTCTCTGTTATTCTATGAGAAGCTCCTGTCATTTTGGACACCGACGCTGGCCCGAATGTGTGCGCTGAGGGCCCCTTGACGTGGAGTTGGATTCCAACTTTCAGGGCCGAAGGGAGGATTTCCTTTTCAAAATGTCTGGCTGGTAAATATGTCACCAGGCTGGAAACTGATCCCGTGAAAAACAGGTGGGATGTTTTCAAACCCGCCACAGGAGTGTGTGCGATCTGTTTTCTTCCCTCACACTCACTTGAAGGTAAAGAGTGTCAATCCCCTGCCAGCAGAGGTATTGTCTGTCAAGAGTAAGCAGCCCCGGAGCAGTTTATCTGAGATCTGCAGCTAAATCTTCTCTAATTAGATTCACCAAAGATTCACTGTGTGTGTTATTTCTATGCACCTCAAAAAGAGTTGAATTTCACTGAACACCCCCACGGTGATAACGAAAATGAAAGGACACTGACCTTTCAATTGACAAATCCATTTTGACAAGGAGGTGTGTTGCATGAGGGGAGTATTGACTCACAGGGAGCTTGTTGTCAACACACGTCTGAAAGAGGAAAGAACTTGTTACTCCTTCTTTAAGTCACAGAAATACTTCATCATTTCTACAATAGGAATTAATCAACTTCAAACACCCACTCCTTACTCTACACCCCCACACATGCACATTTTAAATACATGTGTTGTAGTATATAGATGTTATGTACATTTTCTGACACTTACGGTTAAAGAAAACACCGTATGCACCGCAAACAGTCAGTTTGTATACATGCCCCAGGCTGTCATTAAATAACAGAATCACCAATCTACATTCACATCAAAGCTCACTAATATTTGAAACAAGAGACTTGATCAATTTATCAGAAAAAGCTTCATCCATGTATCCTACAGGTCAAGAGTCTACAGCCATGCAGCTCTGTGAGCTTGTACTTAGGCATCGCATAGTGCCTTGAACTAAATGCTAACATCAGCATGCTAACATGCGCACAATGAAAATGCTAACATACTAATGCAGGTATAATATTTACCATGTTTACTATGTTTACCATCTTAGTTTAGTGTGTTTACAGTTATTTGGTTAAAAAAAAACATCGGACAAATTAGAAATTTTGACCTGATGGTGGCGCTTGAGGAAAAGTTCACCACACTTATTACAATTCATCCTGAGGGGGGTATGACTGTGTGTACCAAATGTCATGGCAATCCATCCAATAGTTGTCGAAATATTTCACTTTGAACCAAAAATGTCAACCTCATGGTGGCGCTAGAGGAAAAGTCAGGGGATCACCAAAGTCATTAGTATTCATTCTCTGAGGACCATGAACATCTGTGCAAAATGTTGTGCCAACCCATGAAGCAGATCTTAAGCTATTTCACTGGATATACAGTACGTGGAAAATTTTGACCTGCTGGTGGCGCTAGAGGAAAAGTCAGAGGATCACAAAAGTCATTAGTATTCATCCTCAAGGGACCATGACTATTGGCGCCAAATTTCACAGCAATCCATCCAATAGTTGTCGAGATTTTTCACTCAAAACCAAAAACATTAACGTAATGGTGGCACTACAGGAAAAGTAATGGGGTCGCCAAAATTAAAAGTGTTCATCCTCTGGGGATCATGAATGACTGTGCAAAATTTCATGGCAATCCATCCAGTAGTTGTTGGGATATGTCAGTCGGACCAAAGTGGTGGCCGACATTCACATCCCTGGAGCCACGCTGCTATTGTGGTTTAAACAGCAGGATTAAAACTTCTCATCTCCATCTATAGAAACAACATCAGGAGTATTTGAGACGTTACAGAACAGGTCATGAGAGATATTAAACCATCCTGGCATCACACGGGAATGTTTGCACATAATTACGTATCTTGGTAACACCTCTCTGACAGCAGTGGCGGTTAAATCAACAATGCGGTCGTGTCGTGCAGTATAGGATTACAGGATGCAGCATCTTCAAGTAACATACATAAAAAAACAAAAGAAAAACCTGAATCACACCTGTATATATGTTAGAAATTGAGCACCCCATTAGAAATTATGAAACATATTGTATTTTGTAAAACACTGAGGTGGCACATTGACCAACAGTGAATAGATAGATAGATAGATAGATAGATAGATAGATAGATAGATAGATAGATAGATAGATAGATATAGATGGGTGACAAATTAAAGGAAAAACCAACATAAAGTGTCTTAGTAAGGTGTTGGGCCACCATGTGGTCAGCAAACAGCTTCAGTGCTCCTTGGCATTGATTCTACAAGTCTCTGAACTCTACTGGAGGGATGAAAACCATTCTTCCAAAAGATATTCCCTCATTTGGTGATTTGATGATGGTGGTGGAGAGCAACATGTTGGTCCAAAATCTCCCAAAAGGTGTTCAGTTGGGTTGAGATCTGGTGACTGTGAAGGCCATAGCATCTGATCCACATCATTTTCATACTCATCAAACCATTCAGTGACCCCTCGTGTCCTATGGATGGAGGCATTGTCATCTTGGAAGAGACCCCTCCCATCAGGATAAAAATGTTTCATCATAGGATAAAGGTGATCACTCAGAACGACTTTCTATTGATTTGCAGTGACCCTTCCCTCTAAGGGCCCAAGTGGACCCAAACCATGCCAGCAAAATGCCCCCCACGGCATAACAGAGCCACCGGATCCCCTCACTGTAGGGGTCAAGCATTCAGGTTTTTCCATTTGTCACCCATAGATAGATAGATAGATAGATAGATAGATAGATAGATAGATAGATAGATAGATAGATAGATATAAGGTAAATATGGAAACATTTTTAGTTTTTTTAGTCTTTTGAGCCCCAGTTTGGATTTGAATGCTGTTATTCTCCTTACAGCTTATTGTGTATATAGTTTTGCTTTATATGTAATGAATTTTAGAGGGTAAATGTTATATATCATATCTCAACACAAGTAAAGAACACCAAACGTTGGAGATAAAAATGCAAAAAGGTCATTAAATTCTAAACCTCACAGATACACACATTAAATCATTTAAAATTGGAGGAATATTGAAGTGATTTTACATGTTGGTCCATCCATGCGTCTTTGTGTGTGTGTGTGTGTGTGTGTGTTGGGGAGGGGGGTGTCCACACTTTTGGCCACACCCCACGCTCATGTCAGTCATGTGCTGCCTGTTATCAAATCAATCTGTTTAAAAAGAAAAAAAAATGAAATCCAAATTCAATTTGCCAATTCTTCACTTGAAAACAATTACTGTTATTTCACAGGAGGGTCCTCCCATCATCCTCCCACCCACCCATAACACTGCTATATAGCTCCCACCCCACGGCCCTGTGTGGACGCGCAGTGCGAGTGCACGCACCAGTACGGACTGGCAGCGGTTGTAGACGAGAAGAAAAAGGAGAGAGAGAGAGGGAGCAGAGCAGAGAGGAGCTGTGGGAGGAAGGAGACGTGACGGGAGGACTCACAACAGAAGCTCTCAGGACTACGACAGAAAGAGACAGAAGGGGGACATAAAAACTGGATCATACCTGCAGCAGATTTGGAGGTTTGAGCGGCGGGATACGTGGTGCGGACTGTTACGCACGACAGCGTTTCCCTGCGGTAAAATCAGCCTGAGTTTTTGGACAGGAGGCGCACGGCTTGCCTGCTCTTCCTCGTCAGAAAAAGAGGGTTTATAGCGGGGAGGTTTACGGAGCAGCGGACTGAAGGCACGAGGAGGAGGTAAGACACCTTTTTCTCCTTTGAGTCCACACTGTATTGACGTTTTGCTGTCAGTAAAACGGACCAACAGAGCTCGGGAGTGCGGAATGTCAAACCTCCGTCTTGCGGGTTCCTCGCTGTCTGTCAATTTAACATCAGCTGCAGCCTCCTGATCCCCATTCACATGTAACATCAGGCCACGTAACATGTATAATAATTAAATAAATGGATCGACATGGTCAAAATACCCACCAGCAGCCCTGTACGCACCCATGGCTCCAAGCTCCCATAGCCTCCCCCCCTCCCCTTCCTCACCTCACCTCCCCTCCATCGCCACCGCCGCCGCCTCGGATAAATGTCACGCTGTTTTCTTACATAATGCGTAAATGTGCAGTTACAGATGTTGCCTGGTGCATGCTGGACGCCACATCTGGGCTGCAGTTTGTGTCTGTGGAGTCTGACACAGTGCAGCAGCAGCAGTAAACGTGACGCACTGGTATAAATGGGTGAGATACTGTGGAGCTGCTTGGGTTCATTGTCGCAGAGGCAGGTTTGGAGCTCTGACTGGATTTTGTGTTCTGCTGGAGGTGTGAAGGATTTGTTTTTGTGTCGTATTTACTGCCTGCTACACGGTTGTGACATTCCTCGTCATGTGTGAGGCTGCTTACATCACACTGCTGCTGCCTGATGGGGCATGGCTGAGGGTGTTTTTTTTTTTAAGCTGGACACAAGGATGTTCAGCTGCTGTGCGCTTCTAGTTAAACACTGGTAATGCTGCTGTGGATGGAGGTTAATGTAGTTTGGTGTAAAAGCAACTGTGTGATCTCCTGTTGATCACAACAAACAGCCACAGACAGAAGAGACTGAAGCTCCTTTAATTCCATTAGTACACCCTGTTGTCATTAGTAAAATGTCAAGGTTAGAGCTGAAATGATGAGTCAAGTCACCGATTAGGCGCTTGACAGAAAATGAATCAGCAACTTAAGTAATTTGTAAGTAAAAATGCCAAAAAACTCAACAATTTTAGTTGTTTGCTTCATCTTGAATGATATTAAACTAAATATCTTTGAGTTTGGACTGTTGGTCGGACAAAACAAGCAATTTGAAGATGTCAGCTTGGGCATTTCTTCTGTTTTATGAGCTTATTGACCAAACAATTGATCTATTAATTGAGAAAATGATCAACAGATAAACCGATAATGACTATAGCTGTTAGTTGTCAAGATTTAGATAAACTGTTGTCTGCAAATGAAGAAGTGAAAACATGTCAGCTTTAATAAAGTGAAGTCAGCTTTATGTTTTTATTATGTGTAGGCTTTTAAAATAATAAAACCAATGTGTTCCAAATTGCTGTACAAAATAAAGTGTTTTAATGTACTGAATGTGGAGAAGTAGCTTGGAATAGGTACAGGAAATAATGGCAAGGTTAAAGGCACAGAATAAGAGCATAAGTGGTCTAAAGCTGTTCAGGTGGACTTACCTATTTGGTATCTTTTATGTGAATTTGACGCCATCGCTCGGTTTAGAGCTAAAAAAGCAGCAACAAACAAAGTGGGTTTGTTACTCATGCTTCATTTGGAGCTGAAATTAGGTTGAATTCAGTCAGTTGACATGTTAAAACAGGCCTGTATGGCCTCAGCCAGACCAGAGCAGACCAGCTGTGCCCCCGAGGTCTCTGTCCACGAGCCCAAAAGCTTCAAGAGGTGACCCACCCTCCTCCTCCTCCTCCTCCTCCTCCTGTGGCTCTGAAGTGCCTGTGTTGAGCAACAGCACTGAGGAGCCGTGGCTGCTGCATGCGACGAGTCTCTGCCGGCCTGATTTGCACGAAATGCCACGGGGAAGGAGATAAAGTCATTACAGGTGCATTATTTTGAAAATGCCAGGACAGACAAGTGCTTCTCACCTCCTGCAGGTGATCTGCCGTCGACTCGTCTGACTCCCCTCCGCTGCTGGTTCAGTCGGAGGAGAATTCCCTTATTGCGTTGTCAACTTTGCTGACATTAACATTTCATTCAGATTATTATGTAAGTGGCAAAGCCGTTGAGAGCAGGACTGAAAACATTGCTTTGACAGCTCCAGCTGCCCAGCGAATGTGCTCAGCTCAAAAGCAACTCAGAAGTGACTTGGTGACAGATGAAGACGTCATGGCAGAGGAAGTGACTTCTTCTACCCAGACACAGTCAATATAAACATCACATCGGAGTGTTGAAATAAGAATATGAGTCATTTTAATAATTATTATAGAATGAAAGCCTCTAACCCCTTTTTCTAGAGCTGTTGGCACTTTATTTAGCAGTAACGCTAATGTCTCTTCTGTTGTTTGCTGCTCTTTTAACATCACAGGGTGTCCATCTGAACCACTTGGGACCAGTGTCAGTATTTATGAACTCCACCTTATATCCAGAAAGAGGAGAAACAGTGCTCTGTCCACGTCCCAGTTGAACAGAGTCTCTCCACTGAGGTTTAATGGGAAACTGTCGTTTAAAGGCTTAATAGGGTGTGGAAATGATTTGTGAGTATAAATGCACGTCATATTTAGGAAGTGATATGTTCCAAGCCAGAATTTATACCCTTTTTGTTATCAGAAACCATCCAGGTTCATGTAAGTTGATTTTACTTTTACTGAGCACATCAGGGGAGAGGAGAGGTTCTTCTTTCAGGTGCTTTCACAGTTTGGTTTATTTGATCTGGACCGAGACAAAAATGACATATTTTAGCCTTTTAATGTTGAGCACATAGAAACAGGCTGGAAAAGAGGTGTTTTGTACTGTAATATTATGGGGGAATAGAGAAGGATTGCTAAGTTTCACTCACTTTTTAATGAGAAACTGGCAAATACTGCTGTTCTGATTGACACTGACGCCAAATGATCCTGCATAAATATTTAGGCCGCTTAAAAGATCGCCTACTTGACAGTGGATGATCAGCAGATGGATTTAATAGTAGTTTAGCCTTTGAATTCATTTTTACTGTTCAAGATCTTGTGGTTGTTCTGTTTTGGGTCCGTGTTGAAGCACCTTTTCAGGTGGTCTCGGTCCGCTTGTTTAGGCCGCACCAGAGTTTCGATTGATAGCTTTCACGCCAGCCTAAACAAAATGAGTTTGTTTGAACTGATTCAGACATGTTAGATGTGAACTAACCCTCAGTTAAAATAGCCAACCGCGCCTCCTAGAAATTACGTTTATATAGCACCAAATTGTTTTCCCAATTATGTTGTGGTGACAAACGTAATTGCTGGCTGGATGATGTTCAGAGGGTTTTTCTGTGAAATGAAGCGCTACATTTATGTGCCACACCGGCGTCACAGGGAGGTGGTCTGGATGCATGGATGGATGGAAGGTGGGTGTACAAAGCACAGAGTCCAGGGTTCACATCCAGACTCCGGTCTGTGGTTAGGTTTAGGCAACAAAAGCACTTTGGTTAAGGCTAGGGAAAAGATGGGGACTTTTTCTGTCCAAGACCACGATCTTTCTCTAACCTTAACCAAATGCTGCTAGAATCTAAACATAACCATAAAAAGTTTGACAATGCTGTAACCATTAGGAGTGGATAGTGTGTCGCAAGATCGGTTATTTTGGCACAAAAATAGATGCATTCATTAACAACATTTCCTCTTTATGTCAGCACGAAACGTCGGTTTCCTTCAAAACATATTGGTTGTTGCAGATTAATTGTATATAAATAGCAGTGAGTGTTTGTTAGTAGAAATGAGACGTGTCAAGCAGATTATTGATTCGTCTCTGACGGAGCAAATTAAAGACATGTTTATGAAGTCAAACTGCACATTCACAGTCGACGTGGCTTAACTCAGTTTACCTCCTCCTTTATTTTTCCTAATGGAAAAACAACTGGCCTGTATGATCTCCACACTAACTGACATCCAATCGCTTTTCTCACAGATTTATAATCATAATCTACAAGCTCTGATGATGATGTCTGTATTAGATCACGGAGATAAGCTCATCAGCAGATTTAGGGCGGAGCTAAAGAGCCCATCCACTGTAAACTGCTGAAAATCATTTCAATCCACAAGCCCACTGACCCGCATTTCTGTTTTTGTTTTGGCTTTAAGAAAACTGGTTTTGTTGTATGGAGCTGGTTGCCACTGGATCCCAGTGTCCTTGCCTCAGCAGTCAAATCACGCTCGAACCTGCTGCTGCAACGCTCAAGGCTTCATGTAAGACAATACCAGGATGAGGTCGATGTTTCACATACCATGTCAGTGCGGCTATATGCATCTCTAACCAGGTGTATTTATAGAGCCCTCCACAATGGGGGAGGAGGAGGTGGTGGTGTGTGTGGGGGGGCCATCTTAAATAGCATCTGTCTTTGTCCCGACACAGACGAGAGGACTTGAGAAGATACTACAGTGAAGTGGTCAGGTTTCCATTGTGTGTTTGTCAGAGAAAATCTGCACAACATTTTAGTTTGAAGATATCCTGGTTGTGGTTTTTCATGAATCAAATCTGTATTATTATTATTATTATTTTGCTTTGTTAACTGTTGGGAAGATTGTCGGATCAGTAATCATGGAGAAACACCACGCGTCCCTCAAACCTTTTAACATGTTGGAGCTGAAACAGACAGTTTTATTATTTATTAATTTAAAGGAAAAAGAAACCCTTGCTCACCTTGTACGCTGCTATATCCTTAATCTGCGATGTTTAATGCATACTAGGAGTTTTACAGTTTACTTCTCAGTTGTACCTATTTTCCTTCAGCCTCCATCATCTGCTTGTACTACAGTTACTGATTTCCTAGAGTGCTTTTCAACAGCTCCCAGACGCTGAGCATGATCTGGTTGCATTGAGCTGTGGGTTTTATGTGTCGTTCGGGTGAGCCGTAGTGATGGTGGAGAGAGAGAAGAAAAGTCTCACAGCCCTCCATTCAAAAACAACCGGTCATGTGGCTGCAGTGCATTCTGGACAATTGAGGCCACTATCAGAGGAGTAATCGGCATGTCTTCCTGTTCTTTGTATGTATTTGTCACTGTGTGTTTGTCATACATCTGTGAAAAATCATAAGTTTGACATTTGCTCTTTGATTCTGATGGACACCAACATGTGACATGTACTAATAATGTGTTCATTACAAAGATCTTGCTATTTAAAGAATACATCTGGTGATATTATATATTTTTCTTGTTGTCCAATTAAAACTCACAGATGAGCCACACTGTTGCACTGACCGACATGTTCCTTCATTACGATGAACACAGCCATTGTGCTTTATTTTGGATCAATCCCTCATACATCGTCCTGCTCCAGTAAATACTCACCAGATAACTAAATGTGTATTAATCCGCAGCTGAAAATAGTCCCCAACAAATGCACTATTTACTCCTGTTTGAGTAACGTTTGACAAAAGCTACAGTGCCCAGCTGCTTTAGGAAATAATTGAGCCTTTTTAGAAAGTGAATTTTTATGTTTCTGACCTGTTTTTTAAAGAAATATATATTCAGAAGGAACCAGTGGTCTTGAGTGCCAACAGAAATGGCAAGGAAGTCAGAAAGTATTGAGAGACGGACAAACGCATCATTGGTTTTGGTCTTTTCATGGGATTTGTTGACAATAACGCTGCCCTTAGCCTTTAACGCCACAGTAGTTGCAGCAGAAGTAGCTTGACATGACATCTTATTTCAGGTTATCAAGGTTTGATAAGTTCACTCTATGAATTCGAAAAATAAACCCACAAACCACTGGGGTAACATCGACACAGTCAGCTCGATCATTCAGTGGAACTGTGACCGCTGACACACTTCTGCTGTTTATGCTGCTGGTCGACGCCGCCCGGTGACCTGCCGACCTCTGTGACACTCATGTGACATGAAGACTGAGAGTGATTTGTCACAAAGTTGATGCTCTGATAGAGTATTTAAGTAAAGTCTGTCATATTGACCACAGACACATGTCTGCTCCTTTTTAAAGCCCTCATCCATAGTCGAGGTTAATGCATGAACGCATTTTCCTTGTTAGGTTTTACACATTCTTCACAGAATAACACTCAAAGAAACTCAAATGTCCACAACACAAAAAGACAGCCGGAAAGAAATCCTACCTCTCTCTTGTGCAGCTGTCCAACAGTATTAAAATCACTTTCACTTTTTCCACAGTCTTCTTCAAAGGATTTGCTACAGCATAATATGTGTCACTGACGCAGATTGTTAGCATGATAGCAGAAGTCCTTTTTGATTCCAACATGGCTTGATTCTTAGCAGGGCGCTGCTGTTTGTTATTTTTTCAGCTGTTCAAAGCCGGGGCCCTCTGTGAATTTCTGCATCCATTATCGCTTCTCACATCTCTTTGTATTATTCATTTAACCTCATTCTATGGCTGTCGCTGCTTTAGGCATAGACACAGTGTAAAAAGATTTTCTCATTGTGCAAACAAACGTGTCTTTAAGCGTCGCTGAAGTTTTTTTTGACATACAGAATCGGAGCACTTGGTTGTGTTTCTTGCAACAGGCAGCAGCTGGTGAGGGCACGGATCAGTCCCCTGGCTCTGCCCGGGGCAAAGAGCAGCCGGCAGCATCGCCACGCTGCTCTCCGTCCTGCTTGGCTGATCAGAGATGGAGAGACAGGAGGAGAGAGTCTGACAGGGATGATTAAGAGAAGGAGTGTAGGCATTAATACATGTTGAGGGATTCCTTTTAAATCAACCAGCCAACAGGCCCTCTCTGCAGATCAGGACTATGCTTCTGGCTTTTGTATGCCTCTACTGGCTTCTGCATAGTGTATCTCTATAAGGAATATTTGGGTTTATTACAATCTGGGTCATTTCTATCTGTTATGATAACATAGAACTCACCAAAGTAATTGCTGAGATGTTTTAACTAACTTCTAGTGGTGCTGCACATTATTGGAGTCATTCAACTCTCCAGATCTTTGAGCAGCGTCGTACTAGACCGGCCCTGAAGTTCCAGCTCATGTTCTCCACTGTGAGTTCCAACTTGTATCCTCTGGCAGAAGATATAAAGTTCCCAGATGTAGATTGAATCACTGCAAACATGCATTTGTACTTAGATGTGTTGGTGTTTTAAATTTAAGGAGGTTAAAGGTGCAGCTGGCTTACTGTTTGTGCAATGGGCCTGTATAGTACTATAGTCTAGAGTAGAACTGTATGTACTTGTTTGGTTTTAACTCTCCTTGGTGATAATTTCTGTCTTGTCAGTTTTAGATTGTATGCCCAGCAGGTAGTGTACAGTTGGTTTTTATAGATTTTCACTGAAAACAGCTGTCTGCTGCTGCTGAAAACATTGTGATGAGAGCGGTGAGAGTGAACCAAAACATTAAAGTTGCTGTAAAACCAAAACAATGAGCTGAAAGACGCTAAAATTCGTAGTAGAGCTCGGAGGAGCTGCAGAGTCGGTGATAATTCTCTGTGGGTTCATCAATTGTGCAACCGCTTTCACACACAAGTAGACATTTGATCTGTTGTTAATATAAAAACATTGATTATAGCAGCTTTAAAGTATTTTTTATATCTGGCAACATCACTAAAAAGAAGTCAGACAGAGCAAGAAACAGGAGCAGATTATCTAAGATAATCTAAACCACTTTATTTGGAGGTAATATAGAAAGTGAGTGAAAGTTGGCCCGTCAGCTCTGATGTCTGACAACAGACAGTTTGGGTTATGGTTTTAGCATTCAACTTTTTTTTCTGTTCCAAATAACCTACAATAATCTGGGGGCAAACCTGCATGATCATCTGACATGTTTCTTGACACCTTTTTGTTGGCACATTTCCACGTCACAATGTTATCATAACCGATAGGAATGACGGCCAAAAGGACAAGATTTAAGACCCTAATTATATGAAACCCTTTAAGTCTTTCTTCTTTATCTCCCTCTCCTCATCGACTTCAGGGTGGTTTAGTGTTCAGAGAGCTCATCCACATGATCCACATGACCCCAGTCCAAGCATTAAGCCAGCAGTCATCTGCCCTGCTGAAGTGTCTTTGATCAGTTCCCTGAATCTCTAAAAGCCTCGAGGTCACTGTGTTACAGCTGACCCTGCGCTCAGACTGTTTCCCTGCAGCAAGCAATAAAATATCGCACTAATCATTTTGTTTCAGCTTTTTATTCTGTTCAGAACATGAGTCGAGCAGCTGAGCCAAACCAGGGCTGTCACAGCTGGACGTCGGTTTGAGGAACCCACAGAAAACAATGGCAGGAGCTTCAGAGGATGTGATGCACAAATGTGAAAAATCTCATATTCCAAGAGTAGAAACTGTGGAGCTCCAATCAGCTGTAATTTGTGTTGGTTAGGAAGTGGAAAACATGATGGAAAACAGTCAGAGACGAGCCCAAAAAGCTTGTTTGTGCCTTGAACTTTCACTTAAAGCGCTTCAGTGAATTCAGGTGGTCAGTGTAAGCTCTCAGTCAGTGTTTTAGGTCTGCTGCTGATGCTGACGCTTGCATTGTTTGTCTCACTGTGTTGCCAGCAGATTGATGGAGCTGCTGCTCAGATTGACAGATCTAGGCTCAGCCAGCCACTCTCCCCCAAAGCCAGACAGACTCTGCATGTGAAAAACGCCCGAGAGGGTAAATCAGTAGTAAGAAAAACTCTCGCCCCTCTGCAATTAGCACCGTGTCATTTTGGGGTTCGGAGGCAGCCGATAATGTCACATCTCACTCGTGTCTGTGGTGCAGCTCTTAAACATTTTTGACAGGGTGCCTGCAGACTCAGGAGGCTGCGTTATTCAGCGCTCGTGTCACTTCCCCCGAGAGCTGAATTACTGTCTTTAATAACTGCTTGTCTCATATTTGTGCCGTCTGTGCTGTCAGTTAGTTTGCGAGCAGCGTCTGGTTTCAGTCACCGTGGACTGGCTGCGGGTTGGGAGTCGCAGCCAAATGACACCCCGCCGAAGAGCGCTGGCAGCCGACACACACGCGAGAGGAATTTGAATACATGCACAGTACGACAGGCAGGCAAGGCAAGCGTGTGACCTACTGTCTGCCACTGCTTTGTTGCAATATGCTGTTGGCAGTGTGTGTGTGTGAGACAGAGAGAGAGACAGTCGTGGCCAGAGCCAGAACAAAGCAGTCTGCGACCAGAGGACTTGGGTGTGGCACTCAGTTTGATGAAGTCTGATCTCCCAACACTTCTGCTTTACTACATCTATTCATTTTTCGGTGTAGCTGTGGATCAATACATCTACTTTTTGAATACTGACTGAAATGTGTCTGTCGCATCGAGCATCAAAAACTGTCCAAAGTACCAAAGGGTTGAGGCTTTGTCAGGTCTCGTTTACATACATCTTTGACCTGATATTTCCTGATTTAAGTCATAATGTTGGTGATAGTTTACCACTTTATTTCAGCTGGATCTGAAACAATTAATCAATTAGCAGAACGACAGAAGATTGATCTGCAACTATTTTGACAATTGATTTATTGTTTTATAGCAAAAATGGCAAACATTCCCTGGTTCCAGCCTCCCACTTGTGAGGATTTGCTGCTTTTCTCTGTTTTATATAGTAGTAAACTGAATGTCTTTGGTTTTTGGAGTGTTGGTTCAGCAAAATGAGACATTAGAAGACGTCACCTTGGGCTTTTTTGACACTTTATAGACCACACGATTAATTGAGATAGAATTCTGCAGATTAACCTTAGTTGCAGCCCTCATTTGAGTTCTTGTATGGCTGAAAAAACGTTACCTTAGAGTAAGGTATCAAAAAAGTACTACTTTGGTATTTGTACCAAAACGTAGTTGTCTTGTTGACACCTGTATGAAATGATACCCAGCCCTGTTCATTTGTAGCTCTCTGTTCCTCCTCCTTTTCCTTTTGTTCATGTTTTCTTGCTCTTGATCTCCCTCTTTCCATTTCTTTCTCTCCCTGCCTCTGTTTTTTTGGCCCTAAAAGCTTCGTCATTCTGCCAAGGTTGTCTGAAAGTTGCTCCGTCCCGCAGTCTGTCCTACTTCGGTGCACAACTCTAAACTGGGACGCCACAATACGAATATAGCAGGTAGGAGCTGGTGGTTCAAAGTCACAGGATGTGTAGATTGGACACTGCAGGATCGGACTTTGCAGACATCTTCTCTTCTGTCTTCTGAATGTTTTTGTCTCTGTCTTGTAAAGAAGACAATATTAATTGTGGAGGTTTCGTCCTTCAGCGAGACGCTGAGCTTTGTTATAACTGTCATGGTGAGATTGGCAGCTAATTTGCCTAAAATGTAAATATTATCTGATCTTAGTTAGATGTGTAGGAAGTGACATGTTTTCTCCCTCAGAGGAGCCGCCAACATGTGATCATGCTGTTTAAACATGGAGTCATATGGCACATGAAACAGTTGGCATCTTTCTTTAGTCTGTAGGATCATCATTAGCTGATGATGTCTGTCTGGTCGGGCTCCAGAAGACCCACAGAAGCCATGTTTTTTATCACTTCATGTGTTTCTTGCTCTTCCTCCCTGTTTTAGTCATCGTCATATGTTAATAAGGCCTCTGAAATATGAGGATTTGCTGCTTTTTTCAGTTTTCTGTCATCGTAAATTGAAAATCCTTTAGTTTGGGACTGTTGGTCGGACAAAACAAGCAGTTTTTAATATTTAACATTTGGCTTTGAGTAATTGTGATTTTTGTATTTGTCTTTGCTATTTTTAGAAATAATCTACAGATTAGTTTATTATAAAAATAAAGCAGCCCTAAAGCAGCTTAGCTTAGTCTGCATCATTCTTTATACTCTATTAGGATCCTCATTAGCTCATTTCTGTCTTGTTGGGCTCCATAAACACTCGTCATAACAAAAGAAGAAGCCATGTTTTCATTCCGTTATGTGTTTCTGGCTCTTGCTTCCCGTTTTCGCCGTCTTTATGTTAATAAAGCAATTTAGAGCTGAAACCATTAGTTGATTAATCAATTAGTCGCTCAACAGAAAATGAATTACCAACAATTTGGTAATCTGTTCATAATTTAAGATATTTATCAAGCTGTAAGATCGTAAATACTTTTTTTTTTTTTTTTT
>NTHP01000189.1:19746-38452 GCA_003416845.1 Oplegnathus fasciatus
AAGAACCTACAAAAAAAGTTAGATTAGTCTCTTGATGAAACGTAGTTTTAAAGGTTTGTTCATGTTGAACATGCTCCTGTTTGTGCTGAAACAGAATGAAATCTACACACTCAAAGCCAATATTGTGTAAATACACATCTGCATTTGTTAAAATGAGAGAAAAATACAGGTACTGAATGTAATAAATGACGGATTAAAAAATGAAAGTCATACTCATACTGTGGCGGAGGGGCAGCTGGAAAATGCAATTACATTTTTGGAGGTTAGAAAACAAAACAAAAACATTATATGTTTATCAGTTTCTAAAGCACCTTACAAGTACAGATAAATGTATTTTAGCAACTAACTACGAACTAAATGTACATTCAGAGGAGACATGAGAAGAAATCATTCCTCAAATCATACTTTTAATCCAGTCCGTGTTTTTATTCTGTATTTGATCTGTATTTGATCTTATTATATCCTATTACTTGTAGTTACAACAGGAAGATTTGACAAAATACTGTCATTTAATTATATAATTTAATTAAAGAAGTTAAAGGTTACTGTAAAGGTATCTGGTCGTGTATTTTGACTTCAAAGTCCTTATAGTATAGTAGGCTTAAAATGTTAAACTTTGTTCAGGAATAAATAAGTAATAAAAATAGTATTTTGTCATGCAGTGCTTATTAATAATTAATTTAATTAATCATTTTTCCTGTCAGTATAAATCTTGGTCCTGACAAAAAGGCTGATTCTTATTTGTGTTTTAAATCAATTGTAGCTTTATTTATTTTCATTCTCTATGATCCTGTTTTTTAATCATGGAGAGTAGGTCACTGACAGTTAATAATGATGAGTAAAATAACTTTTTTCATGCAGACTGGAGCTACAATATCAGACATCCTGTGTGTATTTTTAATATTCAAAAACACAAATTGTCGAGTGTAAATATTACATCATTACAAAAACAGCTGTCTTTTACATCTTGAAGATTTAAGATGACTTTATAAAACACCTTTTAGTTTGCACAGTTGCTTAATTAAAATAAAAATATTACGTTGACACTGATGATGGTTACTTACAGTTGGTCAAACCGACGATTCCAGCACAGAGCAGCAGGATCTTGAGACCACAGAGACCTGCCATATCCAGGAGTTAAGGTGTGTACAGCTATTTTTTTATTTCTATTAAATGCTAAGAAAGAAATGTTGTCTAATTTTCAAGTTATATACGTTTCTACACAGTTCCCCCATCTTAAACCTCGACCCTTGTCACCTTTACTTTGGTGACAGGAAGCTTAATTTCCGCTACGCCACAGCTAAAAGGAAATCCTCTATTATCTAAACCTCACATCTTTTTTCTTATTATTTCTTTCTTTATATATTTATATTCTTCACTCTGTTAATACATTGTGTATATGCTTTTGTATTTAGACTCTGTTTTCAGCAGTAGGTTTTAGTATACGAGGCTTGTAAAGAAGAGAGTAACGGTAGATGTTTAGTGACTTGTGCCTCATGTCAGACTTTTGTTCTAAATCCAGTTTGCTGCAAGATTGAACAGCTCCAGATTCTACAAGGTTGATAGTAAATGTACATACATGATGTGACGTACTACATATCCAGACTGCCAAGAACCAACAATAAACTTTATGCCTTGTCTCCATTCTCTACATCCTGCTGTAAGCTTTTCATTGGTCTACTTCATGTCATATATTTACCAGTGAAAGATAAGCACCTACCTCAGCAAATACCTCACACATATAATGTTGTTACATTATATATCCCGACTTTAAGTTGATGAGGATCGCCTGAATGCACCATTAAACAGTTGTCAGACAATAAGATTATGGACATTAGGGGCAACAAGGGATACATTGGCTCTATTCTTCATTCAGGCAAAATAAGGGAGTTGCGTTTGGAGGAGCCATTGAATTTGGACAAATCTTGTCAGTTACGACACATTAAGTGTAGAAATGTAGACCTCAGAGGATCTAAACTCTGACTTCACACAGCAATTGTCACATTGATGAACACCATCTACAGGTAAGTAAGTAACATCAGCTGTAGCTTGACACTTGTGCCGACTTCAGGCAGTGAATGTTACAGCTGTTTAGCTGCTGTTATGTGGGTGCATTTAGTTTAGTTTTTTTTATTATTTTGCCTGCAAATAGTTTTATTAACTGGAGCACACATGTTTCTGAGTCAACATTGTGCTGAGTGATATTCAGTATGTTTACTGTTTATTGGTAGAATAGTTAGAACTCTGGACAAAACAATATTTCTTCAGATAGTTAAAAGAAAGGTCAGTTGTGTGTAGTGTGGGTATTTCGTATCCCCTTGATGTAACTGTGACAGTTGTTACACTGTGTACTACCTCAAAAGCCAACAAATGCCACAAAACAACAACAACAAAAAAAGTTCATTACCATTGCTGCTATTACTTTCCTTTTCTACAGATGAAGCTTGTGAGCAGTTCCCAAGCCAGTCCCAGAAGTTGCTTCACATCTAGAAATCAATTTTTATTGCACCACTGATGTTCTAAGCTACAAGATGCCAACAACACCTTCAAGTGTGGCTGAGATTTTGTCCATTTAACTTTTATTTATTTTACCAGGCTCTCATGTGTATTAGAAATATCAATAATAAAATGACAGTTTCTGACATGTTACAATATGATCAACAGACACGCTGAAACTCTAAAAGGCAACAAAGTGGGTAAAATACCAAAGAGTGTAATCAGTGGAACCAAATGTAATACTGAAGCTCATAGCTAATAACAAAAAAGTTTTAAAATCAACTCTAAAATGGCAAAAAGACCAACTACATACTGAACAACTTACTAACTAAGCACAAAGAGTAAATGATGATTTGGTAGGCGGCTCCATCAGGCCTTTCTTCATCAGCCAGCTTCTTTATGACGCCATCCAGGAGGATCGTGCATTAACATAAACTGCAACAACAAACAAACAGGAAATACTGCAACATAATATTTGTTACTCCTTATACCACAGAGCTCTTCGATAACATACTATTCAAAAGTCTTACAACTGCAAGTTATTACAATTTGTTTTGGGGAAATACTGTAACACAGTATTCCTCCTTGATAATATGTAATCTTGTAACATAACTGTTCAAATGTCATTAGTAAATTGTAGCTGCTGAATGTGAATACTACGGAAGCCCTGAGAAGCAAGTGAGAAAAAAACGTTTTTCAAGCTCAAGTGTTTCTTGTTGTAATGCAAATTTTGGCCACAAGAGGCAGAAGTTTTTTTTCCCATCTGTGAAAGCCCTGAGAGGCCACAAGAGGCTGAAGTTCACCACTGGCCCATGTTCTAGCATTCATGTTTTCTACCAGGTGAGTGTTAAATAACATTGACTTGACTTCACTTAATATAAACAATGGATTAAATCTAAGCAAAAAAAGGAACCAAGGATGTACAAACTGAGAAATGAGAAGAGGCTCTAGACTTTGATTAAACATCGGAAGAAATCACCTCTGCCATTAAGTCACTTTCACCTGGCAAGGCAGATGGGCCAGACGGATTCGGTGGCAAATTTTATAAGATATTCTGCTACATCCTCGCCCCCACTCCTCCTCCAAATGATACTTGCTTAAAACACTGTATGTCGCCAATATCTCTCTCATATATCAAAAAAAGGTGAGGAGGAAACATACCTGGCCAGTTACAGGCCCATTGCACTCCAGAACAACGATAGGAAGGTAATTACTAAAAAGCTGGCTAACCGGTTAAATAAGCATTTGTCATCTATCATTCATCTCATCTCAGTCTAGCAGGGCTGCCCTCTCTCGCCGGCCATCTTCGCCATCACGCTGGAGCCCCTTGCCCTAAGAATAAGAAGTCACCCAAGTATTGCAGGTCTCACAGTGGGAGATGTGGAAACACTAGTTTGTATGCAGACGATGTGATATTGTACTTATCAGTCACCCCGCTCCTAGATTTAATCACCTCTTTTGGCAAATTGGCCATTTCATGGCATCTCTGATGTCTACGTGCCGGGTTTCTTGGAAAGTGTCCCGCTTAAAATAGTTCATGATCACCTTACCTATCTTGGCTTGAAAATACCCATAGATCCAAAACTAATATTTAAACTATATTTTGCGGCGTTTATCTCAGAACATAGAAAGTTGGAAAGTTCTACCTCTGTCCATGATTGGCTGTATAAATTCAATCAAAATGGTTTCCCTCCCCAGGTTTCTTTGTCAAAATCTCCCCATTTTTCTCACATCAGCCTTCTTAAAAGAAATTGACTCCATAATCTTGTCTTACATCTGGAATTATAAGAACCACAGGATTTCCAATATTAGGGTTCTAATGTTTTGGCAACAGGGTGCTGTGGGTAACTCGGCCTTTGGGGCCCCCTTGTGGCTAAATATGGAGGCTAACTCTGTTGTCAACTCTTCCTTGTCAGCCATACTTTTGTCTAAGCTAGAAAAGCCTGGGACTAGGTCTAGGTTTTATTCTGAAAAACTCTGTCAGAATTCTAAACCAGATTAGAAGTGTTCTGAGTCTGCTGGAGACCTCTGCACAGATACCAATTTGTTTCAACCACTCCTTTTTACCCTCATGGTCAGACAAAACCTACCATGCCCGGAGAGAGAAGGGCCTAATTTCTATTGAAGACCTGTATGTAGATGGACGGTTTGCATCATTCAGTCTGCTGGGAGAGAAATTTGAGCTGCCTCACTCACATTTTTTTCGATACCTACAAATTAGGCCCTTAGGCACAAAGATTCATAACTTTGAAATGCTTCCATGGAAGCATACATTTTTTGATATCTTAAAGAACCCTCCTGACTCCAGGCATCTTGTTTCTAAGTTTGTATGTTTGATGGTTGTACTTTTGCTACTGTGAAAATTAGGGAGGCTTGGAAGGGGGAACTGGGCATTGAATTATCTGAAGTATGGGATAAGTGTCAAGTGACAGAAAGCACATTGTCTCACACTTTCTGGCTCTGCCGTTCACTTACTGGATTCTGGCCCAAAATATTCGATTGGTACTCAAAGGCCTATAAAAGAACCATCCAATTGGAAGCTGGACTTGCCATCTTCAGCCGCTTCAATCCACTCTGTGCTTTCCTACAGCCATGCAACAGTCCTTGATGCTGGGGATGATTGTCACCAAAAGACTACCTGAGGCTGTTGCGGTGCGCACATTGAAATCATGACGGGAAAAAGAAAGTCATTTTCTCTCAATGAAAAACGTAGTCTCCTCGAAGCTTATGACAAACTGCCAAAAACAAGCTAATGAGATGCAGCAACAAAACTTGGTGTTCCTCAGGCTACCTCGTGTAGTGATGGAGATGCTAGTGATGGAGACAGAAAATGAATACGCACGGGTGTTACCTTTCCAGCTTCGGTCCTCCGAACCGTAGTTTGAAGACCTCTGGTTTCTTTAGGCTAATTCAATTGGCTTTAGCCTGGCTCGTCAGTCAGCTAGTAACTAGCCTCTGCAGTCCGGGCAAACTCTGATTTGAAGAATGGTCGGGAAATGTTGTGGTAACATTGCATAAAACAGGTGCTTTATTCACTCGGGGCAGCGAACACAATACATGACCCTTTTCACAACCGCTTTACTTGAACCTGAGCTTATCTGGACACTTTCTGCTGACTACTGTAACTTAACAACCCATGGAAGCATGCACTTCACAGTGTCTGCCACACATACAGAACAGGTATTTTTTCTACACACACACACACACACACGAGAGACTCACTTCCCATATCAAACCTGCCAGACTACGTCACATGCATACGTCGACTAGGCCACCTTCCTCAAAGGGGAAAGCTTGGACGTAAAGCACCTGTGGTTGAAGCTGCCTTCGTCAAGTGGATCAATAATGCCGGTCATGTAATTCCCCCTAAATAGTGTACCCTAGTAAATAGCGAAGCTGTCCGTTTCATTACTTATATTCATGTAATAAATATACAAATGTCAATTAGATGGTCATTTGTGTGAGAAATAAAGAAAAAGAAAAAAAATTGGTTATAATAATCATACGCTTATAATGATCAATTTGACCTGGACAGACGTGATCACTATAAGTGGTTTCCACTGTACTATTGTTTTATTTTATTTATTTATTTTCTTTTAGCACATCTGAGTTTACCTGTTACTTGACTGTTTTCGTTGATTCGTATATATATATATATATATTTAAACAAATCTAAACTAAACGGGCAAAAGACCTACTACGCACTGAACAACTTAATAACTAAGCACAAAGAGTAATTGATTTGATTTAATTAATTGATTTAAAATGATTTGGTAGGCAGCTCCATCAGGCCTTTCTTCATCAGCGAGCTTCTTTATGACGCCATCCAGGAGGATCGTGCATTAACATAAACTGCAACAACAAACAAACAGGAAATACTGCAACATAATATTTGCTACTCCTTATACCACAGAGTTCTTCGTTAACATACTATTCAAAAGTGTTACAACTGCAAGTTTTTATAATTTGTTTTGGGGAAATACTGTAATACAGTATTCCTACTTGATTATATGGAATCTAGTAACCTAACTGCTAAAACGTCATTGGTAATTTGTAGCTGCTGAATGTGAATACTTAGGCAAAGTAGTAAAAAGAAGAAAGTTTACTCACTTGCTGTTGATTCAAGCATCTTATCTTCATTCACACCACTGTGGAGAAAATAGTTAAGATTGTTTTTTATAGAATAAAATGTGTATAGGATGTAACATAATATACTGTGCATTGGGCTATTAAAAGTGTTGAAATCAAACATAATGAGTAAACTACGAACATATTTCATTGTTCACCTCTGTCTTTATTAATCTGATTAAAGAATTGAGTCCAGCTGCAACAACAACAACAACAACAACTGTAAAACCAACTAGAGACAACATGACAGTCAAATTGAAGCAGATTAGATGTGGAATGATCGTTACTTTCTGCACAGAACGTGGATCTTGTAGACCACCATAGCCAGGGTGATGATGATGATGATGATGAGGATGATGAAGAAGACCAGAAAACAGCTTTGTCTTTGTCTGTAGAATGATGGTTATAGTAGACGAATATCAAAGTGGTGACATTTATTTTTAAGATACAATGTATAGAAATGGATGTGTGTACTGTACGTCAGAACAAAATGTGTCAAATGATTTACCCTCAGGTCCATTAAAACGTTTTATAGGAGCACAGGTTTCTCTAATCACATTATGCTCTGAAACAGTCACCGTCAGTTTAGTAATATCTTATTGTGAAGAGTGAAGAAAAACAACATTGTTTCCAACAACATGCTTACTCACAGTTGAAGTGATATTAGAGTTTGCTGTAACAGCAGTTTCAACACTGATTAGCAGTATTAGTATGTTGCTGTATTGGTTTTACTGGTTGTCAGTAGTTATTTAAAAAAATACAAAATGTACATAGCAAAGAAAGATAATTCAATCTCCACTGAAAATGATTATTATAAACTCAAAGTAAAAGAAAATATAAAAAGATTAGAAAATTAGTTATTTTTAAAAGTTATTATTCTGTATTTTTACATGTTTTTAAATGGGGAATGATGAAGGCTTTTAAATTGTAATTTTTGTTGTCATAAATTATAAAACAAAATATTTAATGAATCAATTAAAATATATTTTTTAAATTATCATTGTACTAATTAGAATTTAACAGTGAAAAACTCTTTAATACTATAAAACTCTGGTACCACACTCTCAGACTCACAGCACAGCACCTGTGATAAATAAACAGGTCAGAACTGACTGAAGCTGGTAGACTTCTAAATGGTCACAGAGAACAACACTGAGAATAACCAAGTCTATCATTACTGAGTATTCTGGATCAACATTGTAATGTTCATGATACTATAATGGCTTGAAGTGCGATATTTTTATACTGTAGGCCTACATAATGTATATTGGTATTAATATCAGGGAATTAAATGGTGTCTGATTATCAGAATTTAATGTCATTTGTTAAAAAAGACAGACATGATAAAGTACATCACAAATTACATCATTTAAATAATGATCATGAATACATTAAATACCATTTAGAATGACTGTAATTGGCTTAAATAATAACTAAATATTTGATTACAGTAAATCATGTGTTGATGTTTCAAATTCAAATTCTTATTTAGTAACATATTTCTATGACAAGAGTCATAGTACACCACATGATATCAGTTTTCTCCCAAAATACTGAAACCGTTTTGATGCTGTGTGGTCTAAATAAAGTGTTTCAGAAAGATATTTACTTTTGCTGCCACGGAGTTGTCTTAACTGGATGTTCAACAACGTGAAATAAACAGCTTTAATAAATAGTCAGGATAGTCTTTTTGTGTTACGTATATTTGTGTTACGCATGTGCATGTAGGTGTTGACTGTAATCTTCTCCAAAAGATTTCACTTTTCTGTATAGCTTTCAATGGAAACAAGAATATTAAACTCTGACATTTCAATGTTATTTCTGTATAATATTTCATGTTAATTTTGTGAATCTTCTTCGCGAAACTGTGACTTGATGTATCATCTCAGGTTATTTACAACTACTATCACTCAGCACGCTGAAGCGTTAGCATGGAGCACTGCAGGTCCATGGAGGATTCAGATGTCCGCAGTATATTTCCAATAATTGGAGTTAATCTAAATATATTTACTTACTCCTGTGGTTCTGTTTGTTGAGAGTACACCAACAACTGCAGTGATAAGAAAACCTCTGAAGATCAGGAAGGACATCTTGACAGTTCCGACTGGTCGTGGTCCAGCTCAAATCANTGGAGGTATTGGTTGCACTCTCCTTTGTGATGTTTATTCTAAGATCTGTTTAAAGACATTAGACGTCTGTAACACTGATGAGGATACAAGCTTATTGTTCTTATCTTTGCAGGTGAAGTGAATATCAACATACCACAGTCAATCTTGAATTCGACAGCATTTGTGTTTTTTATGGTGACATTGTTGTCCTTGATCTGACCAATACAGCTGTAGTCTGTGAAGGGCTCCAGCTCAGACAGTTTCTTGGGCTCGTTGAGGTTTGTTTGTTGATCTGAGGAGACACAAGAACGACAACATTTCTTCAACAACTATTATTTGTACCTCAGTGGAAATGAGCAACAATCTTTTTGGGTTAGATTAGATTTAAATGTGGACTCATTCAGAGAAAAGAAATAAATGAATAAATCTGATTCACAGAGTGCACAAAGCAATACCTCAACTTCCTCTTACACCAAAAGACAGTTTGACTGATTTGCAACCTCATTTCTGTTAGTCTTACTACAGTGTGAGAATCTAACCTATTTCTATTCATAATGTTGGTAACAAAGTCTTTTCACTTACCCTGACAGGTGTAGTCAATGGTGAGGTCATTACAGTTTGGAGGTCATTTTGGTTCTATTTTTGCAGGAAGTTCAGTGGGAGCAGTCTGATTCATTTCACTTGGATTTAAGAAATCTGTGGAAAAACAAAAAACAGCACATACATTAAACATGATGAAATAAGGTCTACACCACATACAATCCAAAATACAGGAGGACTCTATTGTACATACCAACACTGATGCTTTTATTGAGGCTAAAGGAGTTCACACAGTTTCCTGAAGTGAAGGTTGTAGTCAAATCTGAGCAAATGTCATTGTAACCAGTACGGAGCCCCAGAGTGGCCATAGAGAGAATAAAAGGCCACATTTTACTACATTGAGATATAATTCGTTCCCACATTTAATTAATTTGTTCCCACGTTTTGATTAATTCCCACGAATTAAATAATTAAATAATTCTGGCAGTGCACAAGGCCAAGTCATTCATTCCAGCTGGCACCTGCTGAAGGCACTTGTAATGTAAGCCAGGACTGATGGTCTAATGCCGTTTATTCAGTATCTTTGGAGTTCATAGACCAGCATAAGAGCTTGTTGCCACTCTGGACTGGAGCTAAACTCCCGTTATAGCCTACTCTCCCCGTTTATCTTTATGATTTGTTTCTCTTCCTGTGCTCTGTTACCGTCATTGTTGTTTACTGTCAGTTTCCGTTCGTTACATGCATGCAGTGTCTTTTCACAATAAACTTCCAGGTTAACAGGAAAAAACAAAATAAGAACAATATAACAAATACATTACAAACGCAAACTACACATGAACCGTACTGTGCATTGGGGTCATTTACACAAGGGACTATTGTTAGTAAAAGGCAATTAACGAGGATATTGAGAGCTTGTGGATTAGATCGTTGGCAATATGCTGACTTTGAGGTGCAGTGCACCTCATGCTTCAGTGAGAATGGCCTGTCTGTTGTGATGGCGCTCTGTATATTCACTTATCTTGTGCGCACCGATTAATCAAAACGTGGGAACAAATTAATTAAAACGTCGGAACGAATTAGTAAAACGTGGCCTCGAAATATATTGTTTTTCTCTCTATGGCCACTCTGGGGCTCTGTAAACCAGGTTTGATGCAGAATGCTTTATTGTCACTTCTGCATGGCTCAGCCGGAATCTTATTTGATGCTGATAGTGAAGAGCTGATGTCCCATTCACTCCGGTAACAAACATATCCAGGGGTGCAGCGGACATCTTGAATGTCATCTTTACCTGAAATACACAAGTGATGCACAAATGTCTCTCTGTCTCATTTCTTAAGTTCAAAGAAAGTAAGATGCAATTCAACAGTATGAATTATTTTTACTCACTCATTCCAGTAGTCTCAGTTTTATCTTCAGTGTGGTTACAGTGGGTTTCTTTGCCAGTACTATCAATAAATGCCACATTATGCTCATATTCAGTACAGGGCTTCAGGTGTTTGATTTCATGTGATGAGTTTGGATTGGAGTGCTGAACGTTGGATTTCTTTACAGTCTCAGGTCGGCCCTCTTCATTAATGTTTATGTCGTAGTTACCGGTGGTAACGCTTGTAATGTCAAACTTGAAGCCAAACTTGACGGGTGTGACAGTGTAAGAACCTGCACACAAAATCAACAGAATTATAAAATCTCTTAGTTAATATAAACCATCTGATGACATTTTTTAATCTCAGTCAGTTTGTTCATGTAGATGTTGAACCTGTCTACATCGGCCACATAACAGCTAATTCACCTCACTTTTGATTTATACACGTGACCACGACCCAAAGTGTATTTATACGCTTCAGGTGCACAGCAGTAGTGTGGCTGAACACATCCAGATGACACTGTGACAGGAAATATTAATTGAGATCAGTGGTGAAACTTGTCTCACCTTGTGCGACAAGTTTCTATTTGCATATGTTGCAAACAAAGCTGTTTGTGATCTTTTCTCCTTTTCACATCACATCATGGTCATAGGCAGTTCAGGGCTTCAGCTGTGTGATTTCATGTTAACAAGTTTTAGCAGAGTGCTGAAAGATGTAATATTTCCGAGTCTCAGGTGGGCCTTCTTCATTAATGGTCATGATGTATTTGCCAGTGATAGAGACTGTGCTTGTGAGCTGAAATTCAAAATTGATCGCTGTAACAGTGTAAGAACCTACAAAAAAAGTTAGATTAGTCTCTTGATGAAACGTAGTTTTAAAGGTTTGTTCATGTTGAACATGCTCCTGTTTGTGCTGAAACAAAATGAAATCTACACACTCAAAGCCAATATTGTATAAATACACATCTGCATTTGTTAAAATGAGAGAAAAATACAGGTACTGAATGTAATAAATGACATATTAAAAAATGAAAGTCATACTCACACTGTGGCGGAGGGGCAGCTNAGAGGAGACATGAGAAGAAATCATTCCTCAAATCATACTTTTAATCCAGTCCGTGTTTTTATTCTGTATTTTATCTGTATTTGATCTCATTATATCCTATTACCTGTAGTTACAACAGGAAGATTTGACAAAATACTGATGTTACATAATTATGTCATTTAATTAAAGTAGTTCAAGGTTACTGTAACGGTATTTCGTCGTGTATTTTGACTTCAAAGTCCTTATAGTATAGTAGGCTTAAAATGTTAAACTTACACTGTTCAGGAATAAATAAGTAATAAAAATATTATTTTGTAATGCAGTGCTTATTAATAATTAATTAATTAATCATTTTTCCTGTCAGCATAAATCTTGGTCCTGACACGAAGGCTGATTCTTGTGTTTTAAATCAACTGTAACCTTATTTATTTTGATTCTCTACATCCTTTTTTTTTTAAATAATGGAGAGTTAATAATGATGAGTAAAATAACTTTTTTCATGCAGACTGGAGCTACAATATCAGACATTTTGTGTGTAATTTTAATAATTCAAAAACACAAATTGTCGAGTGAATGAACAATGTTTCCCCTTTTCTCATATAAATAATCACTCCCTATCCAACCATACGCTACAACATATCATGTTTATATCATTAAATATTACATCATAGCAAAAACAGCAGGATGACTTCCTAAAATGCCTTTTTGTTTTTATTTATATTAAAATAAAAATATTACATTTACGCTGAAGATGGTTACTTACAGTTGGCCAAACCAATGACTCCGGTACAGAGCAGCAGGATCTTGAGAACACAGAGACCTGCCATATCCAGGAGTTAGGGTGTGTACAGCTATTTTTTTATTTCTATTAAATGCTAAGAAAGAAATGTTGTCTAATTTTCAAGTTACATACGTTTCTACACAGTTGCCCACACTTTAAACCTCGCCCCTTCTTAACTTTACTTTGGTGACAGGAAGCTTAATTTCCGCTACGCCACAGCTAACAGGAAATCCTCTACTATCTAAACCTCACATCTGTTTTCTTGTTACTTCTTTCTTTATATATTTATGTTATTCACTCTGTTAATACAGTATGTATCTATGATTGTATTTGCATTCTGTTTTCAGCAGTAGGTTTTAGTATACGAGGCTTGTAAAGAAGAGAGTAACAGTAGATGTTTAGTGACTTGTGCCTCATGTCAGACTTCAAATTTTACAAGGTTGATAGTAAATGTACATGCATGGTGTGATTTACAACATATGCAGACTGCCAAGAACCAACAATAGACTTTATGCATCCCCTCCATTCTCTACATCCTGCTGTAGGTTTTTCATTGGTGTAGTTCATGTGATATATTTACCAGATACCAGATATAAGGGACTACAGCTGCGAATTAGCTTAAAGCTATAAACTGGTACGGTGCATCAAATGGAGACATTTATGTTTTAAACTGTACATGGTCCCTTTTAAATAAAATAAATAAATAATAAAAATTAAATAAATCCTGTATTTAAATTGATGAGGATCGCCTGAACGCATCATTAAACAGTTGTCAGACATTAAGATTGTGGGATATTAAGAGATATGATACATTGGCTCTATTCTTCATTCAGGCAAAATAAGGCTGTTACGTTTGGAGGAGCCATTGAATTTGGACAAATATAGTCAGTTATGACACATTAAGTGTAGAAATGTAGAGGATCTAAACTCTGACTTAACACAGAAATTGTCATGTTGCTGAATGCTATCTATGCTTAGCTGCTATTATGTGGGTGTGTCTAGTTTTGTGATTTTATTATTAAGTCTGCGAAGTGTAATCGTTTTATTAATTGGAGCGCACGTGTTTCTGTTCAGAGTGTATGTCCACTGTTTATTGGTAGAACTAGTGCAGTGCCCATTTGGTGCGTGGCCGGTCGGCTGATTGCTTGGCTCCTGGTATTGTGGCTTGCAGCATAGTTGGCGGGCATGCCTGTTTGGATCGTGTAGCCGTTCGGAACGCGTGTCCGTTCAGAGTGGGCTGATTTCTTCGCCCCTGGAAGTGTTGCCTGCAGCATTCTCGAGAACCGTTCATCCTGTTGTCTTCACACTCAACACTGCACTCCCTTGGGTCCTCGGCAATACATCTGCCAAGTGCAAAACTGTATGGAATATCAAAAATCCGAAAAAGTAACTTTTTGATTTTAATTTTTAGGAGGAGTAGTGGAATAATAGATTTGGACAAAGTTCAAAATGGCGGAAAATCGATGTTGACCCAAATGGACATGGCTTATATGGATAGATTGGACCCACAGAATGTGTACTACCTCAAAAGCCGACAGATGGAAAAAAAAAACGGAACCATTGACATTTATTGAGATTGCTGCTATTACTTTCCTTTTCTACAGGCGAAGCTTGTGAGCGGTTCCCAAGCCAGTCCCAGAAGTTGCTTCACATCCAGAAAATTATTTGTATTGCACCACTGGTTAGTGAACTGTTAGCTACGCTTCTGAGGGAGGGCAGCTACAAGATGTCAGTCAAATGATCAACAACACCTTCAAGTGTGGCTGAGATTTCACCCGTTTAACTTTTATTTATTTTACCAGGCTCTCATGTGTATTAAAAATATCAATAACAAAATGACAATTTCTGACATGTCACAATATGATCAACAGACACGCTGAAACTCTAAAAGGCAACAAAGTGGGAAAAATACCAAAGAGTTTAATCAGTTAAACCAAACATAATGCAATATTGGAACTCACAGCTAATAACAAAAAAGCTTTAAAATCAACTCTAAAACAGCAAACAGACCTACTACACACTGAACAACTTACTAACTAAGCACAAAGAGTAAATGATGATTTGGTAGGCGGCTCCATCAGGCCTTTCTTCATCAGCGAGTTTCTTTATGACGCCATCCAGGAGGTCGTGCATTAGCATAAACTGCAACAACAAACAAACAGGAAATACTGCAACATAATATTTGTTCCTCCTTATACCACAGAGCTCTGTGGTATAAGGAGTAAGTAAGTTCGATAACATACTATTCAAAAGTGTTACAACTGCAAGTTATTATAATTTGTTTTGGGGAAATACTGTAATACAGTATTCCTACTTGATTATATGGAATCTGCTAAAATGTCATTAGTAATTTGTAGCTGCTGAATGTGAATATTTAGAAAAGTATTAAAAAGAAGAAAGTTTACTCACTTGGTTCAAGCGTCATATCTTCATTCACGTCACTGTGGAAAAAATAGTTAAGATTGGTTTTATAGAATAAAATGTATATAGGATGTAACATAATATACTGTGCACTGGGCTATTAAAAGTGTTGAAATCAAACATAATGAGTAAACTATGAACATATTTCATTGTTCACCTCCATCTTCATTAATTTGATTAAAGAACTGAGTTCAGCTGCAACAACAACAACAACTGTAAAACCAACTAGAGACAACATGACAGTCAAACTGAAGCAGATTAGATGTGAAATGATCTTTACTCTCTGGACTTTCTGCGCTTCAGAATGTAGATCTTGCAGACCACCACAGCCAGGGTGATAATGATGAGGATGATGAAGAAGACCATACAACCGATGAGAGCTTTGTCTTTGTCTGTAGAATGATGGTTATAACAGACGAATATCAAAGTGGTGGCATTTATGTTTAAGATACAATGTATAGAAATGGATGTGTGTACTGTATGTAAGAACAAAATGTGTCAAATTATTTAACCGAACAATGTGAGACAATTTGTGGCATTAATTAAAACTGCACATACAGAGAGTGTCAACATCTTCTGTCTTGGACTTGCCCTCATGTTTCTTGTTGATAGCAGTCACCTGGACAGACGGAAAAACCCCTCAATCAGGAATTATAACATTTGAAGAAATATGAGGAATAAAGTTGAAATAATCTTGTCAAACCAAAAATTAGGATATTACAAACCTCTAGTTCGTATGTCGTTGAGTAGCTTAGATCTTTGAATTCAAAATCACATTTGTTTTCGTTCATCTTCTCCAGAGTGCCACTGCCACCACGAAGACGTGCTCTGTATTTACCCTCAGGTCCATTAAAATGTTTTACATTACCACAGGTTACTTTAATCACATTATGCTCTGGAACAGTCACAGTCAGTTTAGTAATATCTTCTGGTACTGTAAGAGAGTGAAGAAAAACAACATGCTTACTCACAGTTAAAGTGACATTCTAGTTTGCTATCACAGTAATTTTAACACTAATTAGCATTATTAGTGTGTTGCTGTATTGGTTGTCCTGGTTGTCAGTGGTGATATAAATCCAAAATGTGCAAAGCAAGGAAAGATAATTAAATCTGCATTGAAAATTATTCAACCAAAGTGAAGAAGAAATAAGGGGATCAGGAAATTAGCTATTTTTAGAGGTTATTATTCTATATTCTTTAAAGGATAAATGATGACTTTTAAATTGTACTTTTTGTTATTTATCCCACACAGATGGTCAGTGTGTTAAGTTGTATGAGATATCTGGCCAATCAGAACACCTGATGCTGCTCTGCAGGTTGTACTTCGTTTTAGGCTGCACATGTTTAAATTGAATTAAAGTCATTTTTCAAATAAAGCTTTCATGAAATGGAAAGTGTTGAAGCAGGAAACAAATGAATGATGAGATGGAATATGATAGGCAACAAGTACATTTTAAAAAACTTGTTTGATTCCATTTTAAAGTTAATTTCTTTTAACTCTTTACTTAAGACAGTGTAAGAAAAAAGAATAGTTATTTAGCTAATTTAATGATGTTTATGTTTCTTAACTTACAATTTACTTTTCTTATTACGCATTTACAGTGAATGCAAATTTGATTAATCAATTAAAATATTCTATTCATTATCATTACATAAATGATGTGATTTGTCTGATTCTTTGCACTGTCTGTCTTTTTTAACAAATGACATTAAATTATGATGATCAGACAGCATTTCATTCCCTGATATTAATACCAATACATTGTGTAGGCCTACAGTATTAAAACATCATACTTCAAGCCATTATAATGAACATTACAAAGTAGCTCCAATCATTAGTGAAGTAGGGACCATGTACACAATATGTACAGGAATACACAGTAATTATAGACTTCAAATTCCAGTAATTGTGGTTCTCTGTGTATAAATCTACCAGCTTCAGTCAGTTCTGACCTCTTTATTTGTCACAGGTGCTGTAAGTCTGTAGTGTGGTACCAGAGTATTATAGGATTATAGACTTTTTCACTATTAAACTGAAACCAATCAGTGCAATGACAANAAAAAAAAAAAAAAATTATTAATTAAATTTGCATTCACTGTAAATGCTGACTAAAAAACTAAATGGTAAATTAAATCATTAAAATTGCTAAATAATTATTCTGTTTTCTTACACTGTCTTAATAAAGAATTTTTAAAAAAAAACTTTGAAATTGTGTATTTGCTCATTACTTCTGTGTCTGCCTATTATATTCTATCTCATCATTCATTTGTTTCCTGCTTTAACACTTACAGTTTCCATTTCGTGTTAGCTTTATTTAAAAAATGACTTTAATTTAATTTAAACATGTGCCACCTAAAATGAAATAAAGTCCAACCTACAGAGCAGCATCAGGTGTTCTGATTGGCCAGTTCTCTCACACAACTTAACACATAACAGCTGTGTGGGATTAATCACAAGACATTCAATTTAAAATCATTCATCATTTAAAGACATATGAGAATGCAAATAACTAATTGTCTGATCTTCTTATTTCTTCTTTACTTTGAATTGAATCATTTTCAATGCAGATTACTATAATTATCTTAAATAACAGCTAAATAATTGATTACAGTAAATACGATGTTGGTGTCTCAAATTCAAATTCTTATTTAGTAACATATTTCTATGACAAGAGTCATAGTACATCACATGATATCAGTTTTCTCCCAAAATGCTAAAACNTTAGTGAAGTAGGGACCATGTACACAATATGTACAGGAATACACAGTAATTATAGACTTCAAATTCCAGTAATTGTGGTTCTCTGTGTATAAATCTACCAGCTTCAGTCAGTTCTGACCTCTTTATTTGTCACAGGTGCTGTAAGTCTGTAGTGTGGTACCAGAGTATTATAGGATTATAGACTTTTTCACTATTAAACTGAAACCAATCAGTGCAATGACAAAAAAANGTCTCATTAGCTGTTTCGTTGTGTTTGATTGAAGAACAAGGCAACAAATTAAGGGAATTTACAACAGCAGATTGTTTTGTTGGTCAGGTTGCCCATTAAGTGACAAGAAAATGGAAATCAATCAATCAATCAATCAATCAATCAATCAATCAATCAATCAATCAATCAATCAATCAATCAATCAATTTCATGTATGTGTCATTGGTAGATCACCAGTTCTGGCCCTGCAAGCTAAAACTTTAGTATACATTATGTGCTGTTCGGGAAGCAGACTGGGAAATTTAACACATGAAAATTTAAGCTAGTTTGTATTTTTTTTAACTGTTTCTGATCAACAACCAACTCATCATTTACTGTGCAGCAGTTTGTAGCTGTAAACTGTTTTCTCCAATAATTACAGAGTTAATCTAAAAGTCTTTACTTACTGTGGTTCTGTTTGTTGGGAGTAGGCCAACAACTGCAGTAATAAGAAAACTTATCAGGAAGATCAGGAAGGACATCTTGACAGTTCCGACTGGTCGTGGTCCAACTCAAATCAATGGAGGTATTGGTTACACTCTTCCATATGTTTCTTATTCTAAGATCTGTTTAAAGACATTAGACGTCTGTAACACTGATGAGGATACAAGCTTATTGTTCTTATCTTTGCAGGTGAAGTGAATATCAACATACCACAGTCAATCTTGAATTCGACAGCATTTGTGTTTTTTATGGTGACATTGTTGTCCTTGATCTGACCAATACAGCTGTAGTCTGTGAAGGGCTCCAGCTCAGACAGTTTCTTGGGCTCGTTGAGGTTTGTTTGTTGATCTGAGGAGACACAAGAACGACAACATTTCTTCAACAACTGGTATTTGTACCTCAGTGGAAATG
>NTHP01000189.1:40414-60062 GCA_003416845.1 Oplegnathus fasciatus
AACAGCATTTTTTAATCTCAGACAGTTTGTTCATGTAGATGTTGAACGTGTTCCTGAGCTGAAACAAAATGAAATCCAAACACTGCATGCTCACTGTATAAATCTACTTTAATTGCATTCATTGCAAAGTAAGAGAGAAATAGTGGAAACTGCTACAATCAGTACAAGTGTTTGTTAAGATGAGTGTAAAGATGACATGTATTGTTCCTTGAACAATAATACTGATACTCACACTGTGGAGGGGCTTGTGTGATGTCTGGAGAACACATTTAAGATTAGAAAAGGAAACAAAATGTTAATATATGATTATAAAACTTTTGAATACTCCAAAACAACTTGCAAGTGAAGCAAGTGTGTGTATTTTATGAACCCATACCTTAGCAGTAACTGTCGTCTATACTTATATGAATAACACAGTCTTATCACCGTCCTCTATAAGGACAAATGGGCTGGTAAATAGGAAAAATCCAACCTTTGGTGGTAGCAGCCACTGTGATTTTGGGAGAGGTGGTTGGAGGTGAGGTCTGGTTTTGAGTGGTGTTTGCCTGAGAGTCTATTTGCTTGCTGGGTGAAGTGGTTGTGGGTGAGGGTGAGGTGTTTGCAGGAGTAGCGTCTGTAGGATGGAGAGCATGCTGGAGGTCACCTTCAAGTAACTGCCAATAATCTTACCTGATATAATGCCTAACTACTATTACTACGTAATGTTTCCAATAAAACTGTTAACTGGGGCTGAATACATTACCAGACATGTTAGGTGAATTTTGTGCCTCAATTGAGGAGTTTGAGGCGGGGGCTGACAAGGTGAGTGGAGGTGTGGGGGCAGTTATTGAGGTGACTGAAGACATGACAGGAGCTGCTGTCATGGTGCGTGGAGTTGAGGGGCTGGTTACTGCAGATGAAGTGGACGTTGTGGGGGTGCGTGAAGGTGAGGGGGTTGAAACAGCTGCATTCCAAGAAAACAAAAATCAGGCCAAACACAGTATCACAGTGCCTACAGTTCCTACATCATTAAAAGATGCTACATGTAGCATTTTCCCTCTGGCAATGGGGACCACATACATTTTTTGTCTTGTGACAACAATTGTGTTGCTACTTGTCAATCCTTCCCCACATTTATGTCTACAACACATTTGTTTAAACAAGAAAAAAGGACAAGAGGTGATAAAAAACCATAGAGGAGGAAAGGTATTCAGCTAGATGTGTTCAGAAGGACTCTACAGCTAGAATAGCGGAAATGGAATCAGGTTGAGCATTACCTGTCGCTGTGAGTTCAAATACTTCCTGTTTTTGGACTTAATGCTGTCTTCCTTTGGCAAAACACTAGCAAGGTTGCCTAAAGGTTTCCATCCTTAATAGGATTGTGTCAACAGTGGTACAGCGCTGGCATAACGTTGCACCATTAGCTACCTAGCTTACAATGAACAACAGTCTCAGGTCGGCCCTCTTCAGTAATGTTTATGTCGTAGTTACCGGTGGTAACGCTTGTAATGTCAATCTTGAAACTAAACTTGATGGGTGTGACAGTGTAAGAACCTGCACACAAAATCAACAGAATTATAAAATCTCTTAGTTAATATAAACCATCTGATGACATTTTTTAATCTCAGTCAGTTTGTTCATGTAGATGCTGAACGTGTTCCTGAGCTGAAACAAAATGAAATCCAAACACTGCATGCTCACTGTATAAATCTACTTTAATTGCATTCATCGCGAAGTAAGAGAGAAACAGTGAAGAGAAATCGTGGAACCCAAAATATAATTATTTGTTATATTATTTGATGTTGATAGTGAAAAGCTGATGTCCCATTCACTCCGGTAACAAACAGCAGCTGCCATTTTTAACGTCATCTTTACCTGAAATACACAAGTGATGCACAAATGTCTTCCTGTTTTACACACAGTCTCATTTCTTACATTAAGAAAAAGTAAGATGCAATTCAACCAGGACCATGCCAGTACTATCAATAAATGCACATTCTTCTCATAGAAAGTACAGGGCAACAGATATGCTTAAATATTAATCAACACAGCTGTCTGTCCGGCCACATAACAGCTAATTCACCTCACTTGTGCTTTATACACATGACCACAACCCAAAGTGTATTTATACGCTTCAGGTCTGTTGTCTTCCAACTTCTATGTGTGTAGACGTTGTATTGGGCTGTGAGTGCTGCCTCAATGCTTCTCGTGCACAAAAACAGTAACGACAAAGTACACAATGTATACGCTGTTTCACTCCCACGGTACTAAGCTGTGGTTCATTTGATATGCAGGAAGTATTAACTGAGATCAGTGGTGAAACTTGTCTCACAACTACTGATATGACGGTGTTGAATCTGGCACATTGTGTAAAAGCACAAGACGTTTACAAGCTGCACAACATGTGAATTTCTAAATGAACTACAGATTCAGTCTATGTGACCACAGTGAAAAATAATTTGAAAAAAATTGATGATAATTTAGGTAGTGATGTTCCTATGGACATGCTTCTTATGGCTGAGTTGTCTTCTGGTTTGTGGAAATATTTCTTTGAATGTGCAGACAATCTGCTGTCATAAGACCACTTGATTTTGACTCAGGGAACTGTTATATCTTGTATATATCTCAAACTACATTTTACTATAGCATATGTTGCATACAGAGCTTTTTGTGACCTTTTCTCCTTTTCACATCACATTACGATCATAGGCAGTTCAGGGCTTCAGCTGTGTGATTTCATGTTAACGAGTTTTAGCAGAATCCTGAAAGATGTAATATTTCTGAGTCTCAGGTCGGCCTTCCTCATAAATGTTCATGATGTATTTACCAGCAATAGAGACTGTGATAATGAGTTGAAATTCAAAATTGATCGCTGTAACAAAAAAAAAGTTTTAGTTTAGTTTAGATTAGTCTCTTGATGAAACGTAGTTTTAAAGGTTTGTTCATGTACACGTTGAACATGCTCCTGTTTGTGCTGAAACAGAATGAAATCTACACACTCAAAGCCAATATTGTGTAAATACACATCTGCATTTGTTAAAATGAGAGAAAAATAATAGTAATAGCTGTAATAAATGTCGTATTAAAAAATGAAAGTCACACTGTGGTGGAAGGACAGCTGGAAAATGCAATTACATTTTTGGAGGTTAGAAAACAAAACAAAAACATTATATGTTTATCAATTTTTAAAGCACCTTACAATTACAGATAAATTTATTTTTATCAACTACCTGTAGCCTGTTCTTCAGCCGTGTTAGAGTTCTACTCTCCTCTGTCTACTGAGCTACAAAGTATAAGGATGTAGCTGTTGACTTATATGTTAACAAATAATAAATACTTTCCATTAAAGGAAAGATTAAGACTACACTTCTCATAAATCCTGTGTTTTTTGTTACAAAGAAGTTATTGTTGTTCTCTAATCTCGTCTTCAATCAGGTAAATTGAATGTGTTTGTTTTGAAGAGTTTCCACAATCCCTTTATTAAAATAAAAATTTACGTTTGAAGACAGTTACTTACGGTTGGTCAGACCGGTGATTCCGGTACAGAGCAGCAGGATCTTGAGACCACGGAGAGCTGCCATATCCAGGAGTTAGGGTGTGTACAGCTACTTTTTTATTTCTATTAAATGCTAAAAAAGAGATGTTGTCTAATTTTTAAATTACATACGTTTCTACACAGTTTCCCACACCTTAAACCTTACCCCTTGTTACCTTTACTTTGGTGACAGGAAGCTTAATTTCCGCTACGCCACAGCTAACAGGAAATCTTCTATTATCTAAACCTCACATCTTTTTTTTCTTCTTACTTCTTTCTTTATATATTTATATTTGTCACTTTGTTAATACATTGTGTATATGCTTTTGTATTTGGATTCTGTTTTCAGCAGTAGGGTTTAGTATACGAGGCTTTTAAAGAAGAGAGTAACAGTAGATATTTCGTGACATGTGCCTCGTGTCAGACTTGTTCTAAAGCCAGTTCACAGGGAGATTGAACAGCTCCAAATTGTACAAGGTTGATAGTAAATGTACATACATGGTGTGACTTACAACATATCCAGACTGCCAAGAACCAACAATGGATTTTATGCCTCCTCTCCATCCCCCCCTTAGTTTACTTGCTTAGTTTCCCTCTTTTGCTGGATGCCCATGGGATCATGATTATGTTATTTGATCCCATTGACAGTCAACAACTGAGCCAAGATAGCCTAATACTGCTGTTTGACATAAATTCAGACTACACCAAATACATAAAAAAGCTCTGTCCTAAGGCATTTATTAGTTTTTGACTGTGGGAAAGAAGGAAAAACTTTGAACTATCTCCTTAACCAAATCATACACATTTAGGCTATTCTGTTATCTCATTTTGATAACTAATGTAATAACTGTGTATTATTGGTATTGGAATTTATTATTTTTTCACTTACATTCACTGAGCCTCCCCTGAAACTGTTTGGAGCCCTGCTGGGGAGGCCCGACTCCCACTTTGAAAACCTCTGGTCTAGTTCATGTGATATATTTACCAGTGAAAGATGAGCACCTATCTCAGCAAATACCTCACACATATGATACTGTCACATAAAATATGAGGGGCTGTTCAGAATTACCATGCATATACTGTATATGTACTTTTCCTCTCACATACATGTATGAAACCAACCTCATTCACATAGTATTATTCACCCTGTGGGCGTGGAGGTGCTGGAAAATGCACTCAATCAAAATCTGTAAAAACATGTGACAGCACAACCTCTTACAAGAATACCAAATGCATGAAATGAGTAACTACCTGTTGGCCATTCCTCAGCCGTTTTCATTTTATTTGAAATAGTAAATGTAGTTACTTACAGCTGGCCAAACCAATGACCCCAGCCCAGAGCAGCAGGATATTAAGACCCCGGAGACCTGCCATATCCAGCAGGTAGGGTGCATATGCATGTTCAAGTGGGAACCAAGAGAAGATATTGACACACAAATAAAGAAGTTGTATTTCCTCTTTTTATTAATTAGAAACACCTGTTTTTCTAAGATACAGCTTTACCACAAGTAATCTGCTCTCGTCTTACATCTGATCTGAGTGTGAAAATCTAAATGAAGAGGAACATGGTATATATCACTGTCTGTTCCTTGTGGACTAGCTCTGTTCTGACATACTGTATCAGGATTTTAGACACATGCTCAGTGCACTGCTGGTTCAAAACTGTTAAATCCCAAATTAACGGACAGAATAAAGAGAAGAGCTACGGGTTTGGTGATCTTTACACACACTTCGAGGCCTCTTGCACGCTAAGTTTTGTTTTAAGTTTGCTGTGGGATTGAATAGCTTCACAATTTCACAAGGACTTCAGATTTGAGACATGAAACATACAGCAAACACAGAGAATAGAACCAATATTTTACTCTCTCTCTTTTTCACTGCATCCTTCCTGCTCTTACAGGCCAACAGTATTATAGCCTGGCCGTGAACTACCTTTTATAAATGCACAAGAAAGATGCCGTCTCTTCTCTCCCAAACAGTCTGCCATTTGCTCCAGGAGTGAACGTCTTTATTTGTGCCGTTACATTAATTTCTGCTGTGTTGTTAGTGTGTTTGAGGTCATTAGCAGAGTGTTTATGGTCTCCTTCCTTCTTGCTTCCCTTGAGTACCCCCCTCCCGCCGCACCCTGACTCCATTCTGTAGGTTCCCTTCACTCCACCCACCAAACTAACCCATCCCTCTGGGCCCTCCATATCCCTCTTGGCCAAGGAGCACTGGGGGTGGGCACTGGCTCTCTCCATGTAATGAACTCCACAGGGACTGCTGTTCAGTTTCATCACTGCAAAAATTGCTCCCATGGAGCCCTGAACACAGTGAAAACAAACAAAAGTAAATATCTGGAATGAATACACGAGTTGTTTGGTGCTTCCCAGCATCTATAGCCCCACCCTTGTGGACTCCTCTGCTTCAGAGTATAGAGATATTTATATATTGCTAGAAACTAGCTCTGCATTTTGGGTTTAATGATAAAAAACACTTTTTGAAAAAGTTAGGGAGCATGCTGTTTTTTCCTGCTGTTTGCCATACATCCCAAATCCATGCATCCCTAAGTCCATCTTGTGGTGGAAAGTCTTCACTGCAGTTGGCTTTTACTGGTGAGTCCTTTTAAAATATATAAATGTGCTCTGTAGCAGACAGGAGCATTGCTAAATGTATACTCAAATCATTTGGCCAATAGTGTTCGTGCATGAAGATAGATTCAGTGGAGCTGGAAATTAATATAAGATATCTGAATATAGCCTGTCCGAGAGATAATTTGTCATCACATACTTTATACAAGGTTAAAATATAAACTTTTTGCTTTTTCAGATTTATCCAACCTTCTTTTATCAATTTTATATGATTAGATATGTCAATGCAAAAAAGCATGAAAAAAAAAACATGGGACAAGGACATGGGAAGACGCATCTTCAAGGCTTTGAACAGATGATGTCCGAATGTGAAACCGAATTCAGCCACAGAAAGAGTTTCTCTGTACTCTGGCTTTAACTTCTTGAGAACAAGAGTACAAAGAAAGAGGAAGGCCTGCACTCATTCTTTAAATGGGGTTTGAGGTGAAAGACATCATGATTTTACGGTGCTTTATAAGCATGGTGTATGTGTGTGTGTTTATGTGTAGATTAAAGGAAGCGCATGGAAGAAATAGCAGAATAATCTCTCAGCTCATCATTTGTCCCAGGTGATGTCTGAGTGTTCCGAGGCAGAAAAATGGGGCCGTTCCAGAGGACATTGACTTGGATTTTTTTTTTTTCCGTTTGTTTGTTTTGTTTTTAGAAGCCTGGAATATCAATATTTTTTGCACATTTGAAATAGCTTGTGGCGCATGCTTGGCAATGGCAGCCTGAGCTTCAAACATATTAGTTTGCTGGGAGAGAAGAATCACCAGGGACAGTCTCCAAACACAAGCGGGAACAGCAGCACAGTCCTGTTCATCATTTGAAAGCTGCTATTGTTTGAACTTGAGTAACTTTAAACAGGTTAAACTCATATTTAGAATGAAACGGTTGTCTTGTAGGCCTGCTCGGTTTTCAGGTTAGAGTATTTGTCAGCGGCTGCTCTCCAGGGAAAATGTTGTGAGCTTCAGGTAAAGAAAGACGGTCCCTGCAGTCATTTATCAGTTGTAAGCTACACCCAGCAGGCCGCAACTGGCGTCAGTCATCAGCACTGTTCCTGACACACTAACATATGTGAAGGCAGGCACACACACAATAAACACCACACATAATAAGCATGTGTACGCTGGTGTAATGAGTGACTCTTGCTCTGCATGTCCTTAATCTGCAACCACCAGGCCAGCACAGAGGGGGCACAGTAAAGTACAAGCAGCCTGCAGTGAGCTGAGCCAAAATAAAAAGCCAAGTGGCTCACTAAACCCGTCAGGGGCTCTTAAAAGGCACGCACTGCTTCTCCCTCGTCTGTCCGGCAGCCCTACAGGAGGTTTATAAAACAACGCCCCGCAAAACTAAGCTGGGAAGCATCGGTCCAGCCTTCCGGAGCGGGCGTTTTCACAAACTGTAAACTATTGGAAACAAATGCCGTCTTAAACGTGTTCAAAAGAAACCTGATCCTCAGAGACACTTTACAGGTGGCCGGGGGTGTGTCAGATGTAGACAGCCCTCCCCAACACACACACGCACACACACACACACACACACACACACACACACACCAGTGCTGGTTTTGCTGCCTACGTGAGACTTTAGTCACCCCACCTCCTCCCCTCTGTGTGGACCAGACTACTGCCTGTAAATAGAGAAAGATGTCAGGTCTGGTCTGTGTGTGTGTGTGTGTGTGTGTGTGTGTGTGTGTGTGTGTGTGTGCATTTGTGCATATTGAAAGAAGGAATATAACAGCACCAAATACTACCAGTACATCAACACCCCACACAATTGTTTACCTCCTAATGTAGTATGATAATAATATGTAAACATATATGCTTATAACACCATAAATATAACAGGAGTTTTGATAATATCAATAAATGACTTTTGTTTCTCTGAAAAAAATATCCCTTCATTGATAACAGCACTCAGCTCCCAGTAACTTCCACTAATCCAATAAAACCCATTTGCAACTTTAAATTAATGAATGCATCAGTACTGTGCTCGAGGAGTTAATTTGCATATGCAAATGTGATCATCTCAACATTTAAGAACAAGTGCAAATCAAACACTTAGATCCTGCTGACAACATGCTGAATTAAAACCAGGTTTTATTTTTAGGTGAACGCTGTTTCAGTCAAACTTTATCATCTTGTGTTCTTGGACAAAACTCCCTGAGATTTTTTTTTTTTTNTTTTTTGGGTGATAAACATCAGGCGGGTTTTATGTCCTCTTAAGTCTCTTATATTTCAACCGTATGCCAGACTTCCGAAAGGATTTCCCTCACTGTCACAAGCACATGTGCTCGGCTCCAGTAAAATAAGCACTCTGGCCATAAACTTGCCAATGAGCTGTCCCCAAATAACCACATCTGTCAGCTCAACTTAAACAGGCCCTAAAGAGTCACTTTTAAAGATGAATGGACCTCGCCGGCTGCACAGAGACTCTGTCGGAGAAAATTCTTATCTCTGCCATGACATAAAGAAAAGTAGATTATCATGAGAAACGTTCATGTGCTGCTTAAGACTGGGACACTGATTCTTCTGATGTTTAAAACTAAAAGATAGTTCAAAAAAACATTTTTTCAAAATAAAACAATGTTTCTTTGTTCATTAATTTTAAAAAACGGAACAGTTTAAGTTGCTTTCTAAATCGATCCTTCATATTTTTATTGTTAAACCATACACTCATGCAACATTATGTAATACTGCAGTTTCTCTCTAATTACCGTGGTACTAGAACAGACTTGTTTTTTATTACCAGCCAAGTTAAATTTAAACCATCACACACTTGCACACAACTTGAGCTCATAGGCAGTTCTGCATCTCACCTCATAACAGTAAAGCCCGGGACAATAAACTGATTGCTGGGCTCAAATTTAGGCCGTGCAGTTTGCGTCTCAGGAGTGATTTAAACACAGCTGCCGTGAGATGAGCTGAGACCCTGTACACAGGGGAGAGGAGCTTTGTATGAGTGTGTGTGTTGTGAAAGGGAAGAGTGGGGGGTTGTTGTACCTGGCCAGGCTGTGTTTCATTGTTCCCACGGTCCTCTCTGCGCTGCAGCCAAACCCTCCACCCCTTGTACCCGATCCCCTGCCTCCTGAGTACACTGACTGTACCTCCTCTGAAATTATGGAAACAAAATGTCCTCCTAAAACTAAGGTTTAAAGGTTGCTGAGGAGGGAGGAGAGGATGGATGAAAGAGCACACAGGGAGTTGGGGTTGCTGTCAGCATATCCTAGATAAGTTTTTGACGTTAACTTTAAGAAGAAGCTTAAAAATGAAGCTTAAGATGAAGCATTGTCTGGTAAAATAACAGTAGTCAGTGTATTACTAGCTGCACCTGAAAGACAGGCGAGAAGCCAGACACACTTTTTCATGGTTCAAAAAAAAAAAGAGGATAAAATAAAAACTTGGATCATCGTGAAATGCCGTCTGTTCTGGATATAATCAATAGCTAAAGAAGAATCCAGTTCAGGGTTGTCTCTCATATTTCAATCCCTGCTCTTCTGTGATCAATAAAAGTGAGCTGAAATCAAAGCGGGCCCTCTTTACTATTGTCTATTCAACGTTAGCAGACAAAGACTGAGGAGCCTTTGATCGCCCTGTCTGCAGGGCCCACAGCTAAACACAGACCCCATCCTCCCACTCCCACCCACCACCTCCAGGTGAGCAGAGTGTGTGTGTGTGTGTGTGTGTGTGTGTGTGTGTGTGTGTGCTAACCAAAATGTTTTTCGCACACATACACAAGCACACACACAAAACAAAAGCACTTTTTATAGGAATCACAGAGAGGGAAGCTATAAGGTCGTGTTGTCAGCTGGCAGGTCATCACATGAGTTGCTGGCCACTGTGTTACGGTGTGTTACAGTGTGTTACAGTGTGTGTTACAGTCATCTGTTCTGCACTTTACTGTGCGTGGTTGTTTTGTGGAGTGCAGTTCATTGCTGTACTGTTCTGATATTTGTTATGCTGTTGTGTCCTCTTCTGTTGTCTTCTTCTAGTTTTGTTCTCTTCTGTTTTGTCCTCTTTCGATTCATCTTGTTTTGTTATATTCTGCCCTCCTCTGTTCTACCTCTTTCTTCCTGTCATGTCCTCCTCTGTTTTATTCTCTTTTGTCCGTTTTGGGTTTGTCTTCCTTTGTCCATTTCCATCATCATCTGTTCTTCCTGTCATGTCCTCTTCCATCTCTCTGTCCTGTCAAGTTCTCCTTAGTTTGTCCTCTTCTGTCTTCTTCCCTGTCTTATGTCTTCCTCTTTGTTCCTGTTATGTCCCCTTCAGTTTTGTTCTTTTCTGTTTTCTCCAAATTTCTTTTGTTCTGTCTCAACTACATTTTTTGTCCTTTTCGATCTTTTATTGTCTTCTGTCATGTTTTTGTGTTTATGCGTTGGATTTGTTTTCTTTTGTCCTGTCCTGTCCTGTCCTCCTCCGTTTTGTTCTTTTTTGTCTTCTTCAAATGTGTCGTCTTCTGTCCTGTCCCTCTCTGATTTGTCTTTCCTGACCTAATTTTGTTCTTTCCTCTTTTGATTTAACCTTTTCTTTCCTGTCCCGTCTTCTTCTGGTTTGTCTTCTTTTGTCCTGTTCCACACTATTTGTTCCTCTATCATGCCCTCCTACTTGTCCCCTTCCTTCTTATCCTGTCCTCTTCTGATTTGTCTTCTGATCTTTTCTGTCCTGTTTTTGTCAAATGTATCTTTTTCGTCCTGTCCTGTCCCCTTCTGCTTTGTTACCTTCTCCCCTCCTTCTAATCATTCAGTCTTTTCCTGCTGTCTCCTTTTGTGTTTTGTTCTCTCATGTCCTCTAAGGATTTACTGTTTTTTGTTCTATACTGTCCTCCTCTGATTTGTTGCCTGTCCCTCTCTCCTGTCCTGTTCTCTTCTATTCATCCTCTTCTTTCCTGTATCCTCCTCTGTTTTGCCTCCTTGTTCCTGTCATTCCCCCATCTGTTTTGCTCTCTTTTGTCCCTTCCTCTTCTGATGTGTCTCCTTCTGCCTTGTCTTGTCCTCTTCCATCTTTTTCTGTCTCATCCTCATCTCTTCTTTGCTGCTCCACTGTATTGCGTGTTCTCTGACAGCTCAGAGGAGACACCAAAGCAGCAGGACCCTTCGACTCTCAACATGCACCTTGTTTACGAGTCCTAAACGACAGACAGCCCCGCTGGAGCCTCCTGTGTCAGAGGAGGGGAGCGGAGGATCTGCTTGGGTTGAACACAAACACAATCTTATGATGACAGCCCACATGAGCACACACAAGATGAGCTTATTATATCAAGGCGCACCAGTGCACGCAGGTGCAGATTAAAACTGATGCTCTCTCCATCTGGCCTCATGAGGGCATCACCACAGAGTAAAGGCATGCTGTATGTGTTGACACAAACACTCTGAGTGATTAAAAGCCAACTGACTACAGTATGTTCATTTGGAGGTGAGGCACAGGGGGAAGTTAGAAGTGCATGTATATGTGTGTTTTTGTCAGTGGTGGAGAAGAAATACGCATCTTTTAAGTCCTAATACAAGACTGTAAAAATATACATCACAATTAAAAGTCCTTCGTTCAAAATACTAATGAAGTAAAAGTATTATCAGCTAAATGTTCTTAAAGTATCAAAAGCAAAAGTACTCATTCTGCAGAACAATGGCCCTGTGACTGATAAAATATTATATATGATATATTTTTATTTTATATTATATATCATGTAAATTATTAGACTGTTAATACTGATGCACCAATGTGCAAGCAGCCTTTTACTGTTGTAGCTGGCTGATGTGAAGCTAATTTTAACTACTTTACAGTTAGGTATTTTCGTCCAGTGGTTCCCAACCTCGGGGTCAGGCCCCATCCAAAGGATAACAAGATAAATCTGGGCGGCTCGTGGGATGATTAATGAGAGAGGAAAACAGGAAAAGCTCATTTCTGCTAAACAAAATTGTATTAAAGCTAGGGTAGGCAGTGTATTTTAGTGGCACTTTTTGTTATATTTGTTGAAATTCTCTTTATATCCCAACAGCAATCAATAAATCAAATGCTGTGACAAAAAAAAGAAAAATCCGTTGTCTGTGGTTGTCGTAGGACTGTAATAAGCCTGACGGTCTACCTGCCTGCCTACCTGCTGCACTCTGCCCCTGCACTCTTTGCTCATGAATGGAATCTTCCACAAGGCTAGCGAACTAGTCACACAAGAATGGCGAGGGTGGTGAGGGTCCGCACCAGACACTGCTTTTTTGTAAGAGGTCGCAAGGCAAACAGATCGGGAACCACTGGTTTAATCTTAAATAATGTGTTGTATTTTATAAGCCTGCCATATGTTTTCTATGTAAAATCTTATTTTGAAAAGTAACTGGTAACTACAGCTGTCAGATAAATATAGTGGAGTAAAAAGTGTGGCGGAGTAGAGGTATAAAGTCACATAAACTGGAAATACTATGTAGTAAAAGTGAACTTAAGTACGGTACTTAAATAAATGTACTTCACTTTCCACCACTCCTTTTGTGTATCTGCACATGTTTACATGCTTGTGTACTGTTGCACTGCAAACCACATGACATGCATTTACCCAAAACTCTTAATTAACACCCTTGTCTCTGCTCCGTCACCATGGCCTGAAAAGGTAACTCTCCCACCTCTCACCATCCTTTTCTCACCAGCCTGCCTGCTTGTTTGCTACTTGTTCTCTAACTTGCTCATCTGCCACATTCCTGTGTGTGTTTGTGGAATGCACAGTGCATGTGCTGGTGTTTGTTCCTTCTGTGTGCTTGTTAAATGTGCTGTCACTGAGGAGTAGAGAACACAAATGGACAGAAAGCCAAATTAAAATTGTGCACATTTCCTTTCACAACGTGGTTTAGAAAAGGTGGAATCGGAGTGACGTTTCATCAAAGAAAGTCCTAAACAGAAATGTTTAGAAAGCCACGTCCACATAGCAAGAGGGGACTGTTTTATTCATTATTTATGAAGCGTGCCGCCAGGTCTAATAAACACTGAGATGTTATTCAGATGCCTCAAAATTAATAGACGTCGTGAACTTTGTAACATTCCTCTGTCGCGGTGCTGTGTAAGTCAGAGTAGATGTTCGGCGCAGAATAAGAATCATATGCATTTATGCAAGTGAACAAACATGAGGCAGGAAGTGTGTTTTGTGAATTTGTTTAAAGGCCAATATTAGCATATAGCGACAGACAGGCAGAGTCCTGACTTCCATTCAAAATCCCCGGTCTGTGCTGCATCCTCTAGTGCCAGTCAATCACCCCACACCTCTGAAATTGAACCGAGGCGGACGTGAATGAAGTGAACCTTTCAAACCTGGGTGAAAGGTTGTAACCTTTCAGCCAGTAGCTCTTCCTGTATTGTGGTAGTAGTGGAGCCTTGGTGAGCAAAAAAGGGAAATAAGAAGATGAGAAAAGTTAAGAACTCAGAGGCAGAGCAAGTTTTCCTCTCTCTATACACCTAACCTTTAAGCCGAGTGCCCCCCTGTGACTCCTGGATTCCTGATTAGTTTACAGTATACTCCCAAATCAGCATAATAAAGCGTGTGATGAGGCTGATGAGATCTAACAGTCTGCTCTTGTTTACCCCGCCGCAGCACCAGCTCCTTCTCTGCATGTGTGTGTGTCTGACCCCGAGGCACCGAGTCACTTGATGCGTCTTGCATCTCTCTCTAACACACATTCACACGCACACACATACACAAACACCCACACAACCCCCCCACTGGTAGAAATCCTAGTTGTGCTGCCGGATCTCAGCGGAGGCCGGGAATCCACATCCCCTTTAGGCTAGTCCTGGGGTGCATTTACTCCACACACACACACACAGAAACAAACACGAGCCCATAAATACATGCATGTGCACATACACAGACACACGCTGTATCTTAATGAGAGAAGGAGATGGTACTATGAAGGCGACAGCAGAATGAAACCTACTCACCAAGGACTGACCTGTGGTTCAGGGGCGGCAGCAGCTCGGCGGGGAGCTCCTCTCCCAGCGCTGATCAGAGGGCTGCACCGCCGAGGCTGCTCACGCTGACGGCGCTGGAAAAACCAACTGATTAAACGCCACTGTCGCCTCAGCTCAGCTGCTATATGGAAAGAAAGCTTCCTCTCTTTTATATATTTTTTTTCCACTCACTGTTTGTTTGTCAGTCTCCTTTGTTTTCTTTGTCCTCTGCCGAGACAGCGGTGCCGGTGGATTGGAGCTGTGAGCGTGAGGGATTTGTGCGTAATTAGCTGAAACGCTCACCCAAGCGAGCACAAAAAGTTAAATTTTAAACTTTTTGAACTATACTCCTTTTTAACGGTATTTCACTGACACTCTTCTTCACTTCCAAGATCAAAACCTTGCTTCATGGTAGAAATATATTTTATTTGAGTCTTTGGAGTACATGGACAGCAAAACAGCGCTGCCAACTTGCAAGTCCCATTAACAAGTTGTGCAAACTTGAAATTGTGCAAAGCGTGTGCATGAAAAAAGTCATGACTGTGAGAATATATGAATATATTGACGAAATGTTAAGAGTGACAGACAGAGTAATTGGATCCACTGACCACTGTTTTAAAACTGTGTAATCCCACCCTGTCCATTATTTATTATATTACTGTTTTGACTGTTGCTTTCACAGAGAAGCTCAGTGACTGAAACAAAATGTATTTGTGAAGAGTTTGGGCCACTTTAGGGATATTGCTTCACTTAGTTAGGTTTCAAATGTTAATTTTCAAAGCAATACTTTCTAAAAATTGACTTGAAAATGATTGGATTTATTGGAACTGCCTGCAGCTGACCAATGAAATAAGCCAGTTTATAATTAAAAAAGCTCAGATAAAAGAGTCATTAGATATGAGTGAGGGGTGGGAGGCGGTCCACAAGAGACACAGAAGACAATAAAGCTTTGGGTCAGAGGTTGAGGGCGGCCTGGCCTGGCCTGCTTACCACACTTCTCCATCAGTAGCCAATTCACAGTTCTCTGGACCACAGAATAGTGATTCTCTGTCTGTGTTTGACCATATAAGGTGTGGATGTAACATTGTTGAATGTGGAGACATTCTGGCACAAATGAAGGGTTAGAAGACTCTGCCCATTATCTGTGCCCTCTGGCCTAGTTGGGCGAGTCATCCAAGGATGGGCAGCAACTCTGCCAGCCCGGGGCCAGACTTCGCTGACTGCCAGCCCCCTCGTGCCACATGTACAATGTCAGCAAGCCTTTGTTGGTTGGTCTCAACAAAGCTGTTCGATAGAGTGCAAAACAATTGAGTTTTTTTTGCGATAGAAACATTTAATTCTATTGCAAAAAAATCGCTATTATTAATTAATTTGAAACAAGTTTAAAAAGTATGAAATATTGGGATATGACTTGAGTACAATGGTTTTCAGTGTCCAGTGGGCTGCCCTCCACCCGACTGTACCTCTCGCCCTTGACTGCCACAGTTTGGCCGGGGGCTTCTCTGGCCAGAGTCGACAGATCATGGAAGGGCTGGAAGAAAGACAGGACAGGGGCAAACAAAGGAGGAAGCACACTGCCATGCCCTTGAATGACAGAGAGCTGCTCTAACAGGCAGACAATAGCCACCTTGCATATCCAGCCAAGTCAACTTTCCATTTATCTACCCCAGCTTTGTTCGCCTTTTTTATAAACTGAAAGTTAGCCCCTCTGATTTCAAAGTCACTGTCCACCCCTTGCCCCCGCTGTGACTGCCAGGAGAGAAGCGAATATCTCTAGGCAAGAGAGAAAGAGAGGCCGAGCATTATCTCATCTGGGCCCACCGGCAGCAGAAGGAAGGAAAGGAAGAATAAGGAAGAAAAAGGGAAGGTTAAAAAAAACAAAAACGACCGGGCAGGGGCAGCTTAGGTGGGGTAGGGAAGCAATGGCTGGCAGCGCAAAGAATGGTTCCCCTTCTGTTTTTCAGCTCCATTAATATCTGAGCTCCAGCCTGCATATATCCTCATTCATTATTCATGAAGCGACCAGGAAAGAACGCAAGCGGGGAGGAAGGTGGGAAAGCAAAGGCCAGAGATAGTTCCAATCAGCCCTGGTTTAAATGACACTGAGTGACAGAGCCTGGGGTTTTATGGCTCGCTGTTCATATGAGACACTGCGCTGTGGTAAAAGGTCCACATTGGCCCACCGTTAATGACCAGCAGGACGTATTAGAGGCTGTGCCACTCGTAAAGCTAGCTACCACACTGGGTAGCAAATTTGCCCGAACTACACAGATCTACACGGCAGCACTGTGTGAACACTACCACACACTTTACTAATCTGAACCTGAGCTGAAGAGCAACTGGATACATTTTGAAGGCTTGCAAAAACACAAAGGGGCCTTTAATTTATGTTGCAGTTTTCACTTATCAGGCCATTCAAGCTATTCGAAAATATCTGGCCAACAGATTTACTGGATATGACTCTTAACCAAATTTCCTATCACACTGCTACAGTTAAAGACGAACAACATTCTACTTTGTTCTTATGATGAACAAATCCCATGAAAATACCAAAACCAACAATGAATTGATCCAACTACAGTATTGCGTAGCCAAAGCCTGATATTCCTCTGCACCATAGACCTCCATTGTTGTCCAAAAGCTATTAAAAACACATAAACGAGTCACACTGTTGCACTGGGTGACATTTTCCCACATTACGATGAGCATGGGTAGTTTATTTTGAGTTGATCCCACAAACACTGTCCTGCTGCCAGAAATACTTACTAGAGCACTAAATGTGTATTAATCCGCTGCTGAAAATAGTCCCAGACAAATGCATGATTTTTTCCTGTTTGAGTAATGCTAAAAACTACAGTGTGTAGCCATTTTAGGAAATTATTTAGCGATTTTTTTTTTTAAATAAAGGTGTTTATTTGGGACCCATTCTCAAGATTTACATCAGGATGAACGAATATATAGTGCTATAGGTATAGGGAATTCTGAAAGTGTTGAGAAATGGACAAAAATGTAGAATATCACAGGCTTATCTTTTAACATTCATGTTCTGTAAGTCCCCGAACTATCCTTAAACTATATTATTAATACAACCTATCAATTGTACAAAATGTATTGTTTTATTCTTTGGGAAGAACGCATCAGCTGTGTTCCAGTATTCTGTATTAAACTCTAATCTTTTTTGTGATTATGTATTTCATGCAGTTAATATTAATACAGTTCCTTTTGCCCCTGTGTGTGCTTAAACATTCTTGAATTGAACTGAATTTGATGCTTAGTCAGATCAGGGAAACCGCTGTCCCTCAGGCACTGATGTCACTTTAAAAATGCCACACGCCTACCAGGATCATTGTTCAGAGATTAGTGAACAAAAATGAAAACAAGCCTTCAATGAATACGTTACAGTAAAAGGGAATTTTTAAACAGAATGTATAGTAAGCATTTTGCAAAAGACTCAAAAATATTTTATCATCTCATGGGGCATCTGGTGAGTATGCCTTCACTGTCTGTGTGTGTGTGTGTCTATGTTTGTATGTGTGTGTGTGTGTTTTCCTGAAGTCTCAGAAATGGTAATGCCCTTAACCCCAATGCAGGGAAGACTTAACAGTTGGTATTGACTTTGTGAACATTTACCATTGAGGATTCAGACTATTCAATTCTATTTCAACTGAGGGCTGCAGACGGAGAGGGAGGAAGTCCCTAGGCTCCATGTTGCTCACACACAAACACACACACGCTCGCATACACAAGCACACAGCCGCACACACACTCAGACTGTGTGTTGAATGCGTTATTCTCCAGTGATATCGACTCAATCGGATTTTAACCCCTCTCTGCTGGAGCCGTACAGAGACAAACGCTCTCAACATAACAAAGGCTGTGTGTGTGTGTGTGTGTGTGTGTGTGTGTGTGTGTGTGTTCTGCCTGTATGTGTGTACTTTTTGTATTGTTGTTTCAGATGTGTAGCCCTTTGAATAGCCGTCACACATGGGAGTACAAATGTGCCACTTGCGTCAACGTAAATCAAAATAAAACTATAATCTACATTTTTTACACACTTCTCTCTTCATTTTTACACCTTGGAATCCACTCGGTCCTTGAAGGAACAGTTCAACATTTTGGGAAATTTTGTTAGTGTTGGACAGACCCAGGCTAATCGTTTCCCCCTCTTTCCAGTCTTTGTGCTAAGCTAAGCTAGCCGGCTGAAGCCTTACATTTAACAGACAAATTTGAGAGTGGTATAGATCTTCTCATCTAGCTAACTCTCCGTCAGAAAGCAAATCCCAAAATGTCGAACTATTCCTTTAATGTTTGACTCATTTCACTGTGTTTATTTTTTCTTAGAGTGGATTCTGTCATTTTCTGTCCTCAACCATTTTTCAGTCTCTGGCCTGTTCTTCAACACTACCCATTCTCTCTGAGGATTGATTCCACATGGCCACACATCCTACCAGGACACCCCCCCTTCAACCACCCACCCACCCACCCACATCATTTATACATGTGAGCATTAGGACTTGTCACAGCCTCTCAGTCAGGCCCTTTATCAGTCCAGGCCATAGATTCTCATTAAACGGGTGAATCCCCAGTCCCTGACACTTTGGCCATCACATGTCCACTCTGCCATCCCTCCACCACTGACCATTTGTCCGATCCAACTGGACAGATAGTAGTGGAGCGACTGTGCTATTGTTTGCCTCTCACAGTGCTAGTGTGGCATTTTTTCACTGCTATCATATCATACTGGCAAGCACGCACTTTTAAACTGCTGCAAGCATACACAAAAAGATACCTCACATTCCGCAATTACTCAAAAATCCCATCCAGAGCCAAAAAAAAGTGCATTGCATGTGCATCAGTGTATCTCTGCTTACTGTAACTCGACTGGACGATTGGCTAATCAGTTTAACCAGTGGTCAAACACGGTCAGGAGATAGCCAGCGCTGTGTGGTCACTAGATAAGAGGTGCTACTCCTTGAAGGCCGGGCTAGCTGCCTCGTTAGTGCTGGGTCAGTGAACTGCCGTCCAGATTTCTAAATGGCCACTCAAAGCCCAGAACTGGATTTGTGTGTGTGTGTGAGAGAGAGAGACAGACTGGTGTTACTGTTGTCTCTCTGGACTTTCTCACCGAAGGCTCACTGTTTACTGCAGTTAACCAAGTCCCGTCAGCATGTCTTCACAGGGGGAAATGTTTAATAGGGACGTTTGTATACCTGTGCTGTTGCTGACTTGAGATTAGAGTTGAGCTGCTGAGTTTTTTCTGCTGTACACACACGCTCCTGAGGGGCTTTGTTGTAATATTGAAGCAGGTAAATATCAGCGGCATACAGTATTTAGTGGGCCTGAATAGAGGAGTCCTCACACTCTTCCAGGCCCTTGACCCCGTGTCTCTCTCTGTACATACACACACACTCACACACACAACACAGACACACTTACCCAGCCCCTGACCCCCCCCACAACAGAGAGGCAGTGAGGTCTGTACTGAGCTGCTGCTGGATTGACTGGCAGTTCATGTGTCCACAGAGAGACACAGCCAGTAAATGTGTATATACGTGTGTGTGTGTGTGTGTGTGTGTGTGTGTGTGTGTGTGTGTGTGTGT
>NTHP01000189.1:66453-85088 GCA_003416845.1 Oplegnathus fasciatus
GCTCTCCACCACCATCATCAAAACACCAAATGAGGGAATATCTTTTGGAAGAATGGTGTTCATCCCTCCTGTAGAGTTCAGAGACTTGGAGAATGAATGCCAAGGAGCATTGAAGCTGTCCTGGTGGCACGTGGTGGCCCAACACCTTACTAAGACACTTTATGTTGGTTTTTCTTTTAATTTGTCACCTGTCTGTATTTTTGTACACCTATCATAAGTCACATGAGACATTACCTAATTATTTCTATCAAACAGTGAGAATTTTGCTTACTATTTAATAGTTAATGATTTTTAGATTGGTTGAACTTAAAGTTGTATTTCCCAAAATGTCGAACTTCATGATGATACGACAACTACAGGACAGAAAGTGTAGCATTGATATACTATATAAACTTCTCTAGGCACAATAGGTAACATGTTAGCAAACACAGCTACCAAACAGGAGCAAAGAACTAAAACTCTCTTACTCGCCACCTGCTGACCCATGATTCCCCTGTGCTGCTATCTCCAGTCTGATCTGCCGGCTGGGTCTGTGTGTCTGTTTCAGACAGCAGATGCGCACATGGCACAGGTTCTACTGTGGACCCATTCATATGAGACAGCTGTCGCAGGTTAATCTGTGGTTGTCACAAGCAACTCCAGTCTGAAGCACAGTTCCATACACTTTAATGATAAACGGGAAAATGACACAATAAATTATCATGAATAATTATGGAATAAAAGTCTCGGCTTTGCGTCTCTCCTCTATTCATAGGCATGCTCTCTCTCGTCTGCCCACATGTGCACGCTTTCTGTTTCTCACTCGTGATACCTTCATCTTTCTTTCTTTCTTTTTTCTCTCCTTCTCTGTCACTCTCTCTCTCTCTCTTTTCGGCAACTTAGTTAAATGATTTTTAAATGTGCAGAATTCGACACCAGAAAGCCATTTTCACAATTATCTCTGAAGGGGGGAAGTATCACATTAAATCTCAGTTTAAGACGTTACAGGCAGGATTTTGTGACATCACAACAAGTTTAGAGGCCAATCATGGTCCAGTATGACACAAACACAGGTGTGATGTGGAAACTTGAAGCACTGCAGCACACATACATACGCTGAGAAAGTGAAGCAGGAGACAACTTTTGAAACGAACAATGCCAGAGAGTTCTTTATTGGTCCTTTTGGAGGAAAAACAATATCAGACTCAATATGTGATCCAGAAAAGAGTATTTTTATGTATAAATCATGTCTAGAGGGGAAACTTAAATTCATTTGATCCTAGCAGAGACAACACGGTCACCAAAGCTGGGCAATGAGTCTCCAACCCATGTCGGGAGGAGGGTCGGGGAGGAGAGTCGGCATCTAAAACTGCTTGTCATAAGTTAGGAAAAGATAGTTATGTAACCACAACCTTTCCCTTATCATGGAAGATTGTGGTCATTGTTGAATAATAAAAGTATCAAAAGTGACTAATATTATGAGACATAAACCCAAGCCACAAGTGTTAAACTCAAATGTTTAGACGTATATATGAATGTAAATGAAAAACATTTTGAAAAAAGTTTGATAATATTGATAAAATGTGTTAAAATGATGCAAAGAGTTCCTGATTAAGTAGATACTGTTGTCATGTTGAGTCTCAAGCTTGTACAGGGGCCACAGGGTCTTCTATAGGGACACTTTTACTAGCATCCACACCAACACTGCCAAGAACATGCATGAGTTTTAGTACGTTTTTTGGGCAGAGGAGGCCTAAAAGATTGTGTCATTGTGTTTGTAGTGGCTGACGTACAGCTGCAGTTCAGACTAACACTCATATTCAACTATTTCTAAAGCAAAATAATCATGGTTTTGACAAGTTTGACAGTGTTGCAGGAAGATACAGTGGTTAGCTGGCACTGTCCTGTGACTGAGTCATTTGTCAGGCCATGTGACTTCCGTAGTTAATTTTTTTTATTGTGTGTTTCAGACCAAAGAATTCATCCACTGTGTCAACTTGTGTTTGTTATGGGGACAATAAGGACAAATACTAATTTTGCCTTGGAGTCTTTGTTGTTGCACCGTTGTATGAAATATTGTTTCAACATTAGCTAAAGCTAAAACCGTACATTAGGGAATAATAATCTAGACAAAAGCAAACAAAAAACAGACATTTACAGTCTGTGTCATGGTGTGATGACCAATCTCTCTGTTTGTCAGTGGCACGTTTCTGTTCACTTCAGTTCCCTCCTGACACTGAATCCAGAACCACAGCTGTTCATTTCTGGAATTTCTGTTAACTTTCCAAGTGCTTTTTTTGATGGAAACTGCACCAGTGGGGCCCTGTGATTGACTGGCGATCTGTCCAGGGTGTACCCTGCCTCTTGCCCAATGCCAGCTGGGATCGGCTCCAGCACCCACACGACCCTCTGAGGATAAACAACATAGATAATGGATGGATGCACCAGTGGGTGGCTTTAGATTAAAGTGTGTTTTGATAAAAGTAAATGGGAGCAGTGTTAGAGAATATTCACATATACTGCATTGAAAATTAAAATGCTGACATGCTGATGTTTAGCAGGTATAACGTTTACCATGTTTACATCTTAGTTTAGCGTACAGTAGCACGCTAACATAAGTACAGCTGAGGCTGATGGGACAGTTTTGCAGATTTTTGGTCATAAATTGTCAGACCTGATGATGACACCATGCAGCTCAAAAGTCGGGGGATCAGCAAAGTCAGTAGGATTCATCCTCTGGGCACCATGACTATCCCTATTGAATTTCATGGCAATCTGACACAAAGTTGTGGGGATATATAACATCATAGCACTGGGGGCAAGAAAAAAAAACAGCCAATTGGCTTCTCCTTTTCTTTTTAGTGACACTAGTGTAAACAATTTTCTTTTGACGTAACATTTAAGTTGGGCTTACAAAGCCAAGTCATGGTATGAACATAAGGTTTCTATAGACAAAATCGAATGTTTTAAAATGAGCAAAACGTTGTTGTCTTCAATAAGGTTAAATAATGTTAAAATACACATGTAATCAAATGCGTTCACTTCTACTACAGAGTAATTACATTACATCGTCACGCTAACAGCATTTTACAGTCTCAAAATACATTTAAAAATGAGCCGACCGGCTTCGAAAGATTTATTTTAGTTACATCATACCACAATGAAGCACGTTCATGCATGTGTTCTTTTCACTGAGAGCACATGCAGTCAAACACAAGCAGCAGCCCTCTTTACAATAAACAGTAAGTAACTCTGCTTGGTGGATTTCTCTGCAGTAAGGAAAATGTGCTTGGTGCTGCACTCCGCTGTTGGTTTAATGTCTGTGTGGTTCTTGAGGTTAAGACACTGGCATTTCTAATCACATACATCCAAGTTATTTGCAGTAAGGCAGCATACTGGTAGTGCTGATGTATACTTATTACGATGATGTCAGATCTGGCAACTGGACAGCATTAAAAGAGAATTACATGGTTGCATGACTTGTCTGCATTTATAGACTCAATCAAAAAAAAACAGTTTCATTTGGATTGCATTAACTTGATGCTGCTTGCTCAAGAGCCACTTCCTGATTACAAGAATCTATACTGTCAGAAGTGGAAATAACCAAATACCATGTGTTTCACTGGTCTGGGAGGAAATCCATATTTAGATCTTCATACTAAAAATGTGAGCTCTTTGTCGGAAACACAGTACGTTCCTGTTGGGTTTCAGGTTCAAACTTATTTCCACATAAATATACTATGACTTAGAAAGAAAACAACCGTTGCGTAAACACTTTCCTGTCTTCAGATTAAACACAAATTTTATGAAAGGTTTGATGTGATCGATGTGTTCCTGTCTTTATTTGGTAGACTATACTATATACCATAGAAATTCATTATCATCCTCACCACGCCGTGTAGACTTACAGCTCCATCCACTCTATAACTGCTGTAGTATCTAACTGTCTAAACTCAAAAAATGGGTCTGCTTAGTTGCATGTATTATTTTCATATAACTGCATGAAATAGCTGACTGTGTTTCATCCAGATTCACATCAGCTCACCACCCAGTGTGTGAGTCTCACTCCCCGGAGAGTTTCTCTACTCCTCTCCTTCCTCTTTTATCCCCTATTTTCTTGTGTATGTAAACAGAAGTAAAGCATTTTGGGCTCCAAGGCAGAGCATGATGATCAAACACCACGCACGATCAATGACTTTGAAGAGATCTAACATCCCTTATAAATGTATTTCACACAGAAGGAACAGCAGAAATGAAGAAATTCACTTCTGGAGCCAATGGCCACATGTTGTCTCTCTTTTAGACTGAGAGAAAAAAAAAAAGACAGAAACTTTAAGAAAGGAAAGACTGCGCCTTTTTTTCTTGCACATGGCAGCACTAGCACCTCGTGCGTTTTTGATTACATGGCCGAGCGACTGTAAGCTTAAGAGCAGGGAGGAGTCTGCGAGAAAGAAGAGGCGCTCTAACAAGTTTCATTTGATTATGTCACGTGATGATCTGATGTTGAACAGTCTAACAGAAGCCAACTAGACGCAAGACATTAACCTGGAAGCCCCAATGTGTGTTAACATCACCATTTTCTTCAATTTCTGTGTCTGTTAATATGAAGTTAAACTGTGAATTTGAAAACAGTCATGTATTAAGCACGTATGTAAAAACCTAACTTGTCAAAGCACAATCTCTGAGTGAAAAAAGGCTTCACCCTAAAGCTAATCTTCACTCTTTTTTTTTTCTTTTTCGTAAGTCAGAGGGTTTTCACACTTGAACAAAAGCAAGTACAGATTAGATGAGAGAAGACTTCCTGTTCTTGGTGGCGTAGCTGAAATGAAGCTTCCTGTCACCAAATGTTAAGGTAAAGGCAGGCTCTTTTGGTGTGACATCACTACCACTTGCTTGACTTGAAACCAGAGGCGAGGTTTGGGGAACAAGTCCAGGAAGCTGCGTCCACTGATAAGACAGAAAACTTATGTAGCTTAAAATAAGACAACGTTTTTGACTTCTCTTAGAATTTAGTGAAGAAATACAGCTTCAATTTGGCGTGTGAATATCTGCCCGTTGGTCCCCATTAGGACTATACTGTATGGTGTGTGGCCGTACACACCCTAACTCCTGGATATGGCAGGTCTCTGTGGTCCGAAGATCCTGCTGCTCTGGGCTGGAATCATCGGTTTGGCCAACTGTAAGTAACCATCTGCATCTTCTTCATAAAGGGACTGTGGAAAGGAAATGGTGTCCTATGAAGCTGAGTCCTTGTCTGTCTGTCTGTCATCTGAAAGTCTTCTAGAGGTAAAAAAAATAAATAAATAAATCTGTAAATGATGCACAACATGAATGATAGCCAGCCGTAAGTGATGAGGTCTCTTATTCTAAACTCCCAACTTAACTGTTTTTGAAGTTGTAGCATATGGTTGATGTGATCGTGTTTATAAGAAAAGGTGAAGCGCTTTCCATGCCCGAGATAGAGACGTGAATCTGTCAGCTCAAACGCTTGACAATTTGCTTTTTTTGAAAACTGGAAAACATCACCACACAAAATGTAATCATTTAAAGTAAAAACTGAGGGCAGAAAATGACAAGCTACAGTATATCGTGCCTTTGAGTTGCACTGCCGTTTGTGCTACTTCACGTTTCTTAAACTTTCCAAACCCAAGAACACAAGATAGTACAGCGCACACTTGTGATGTGAGAAGCTAAAAAAGTGACAGGTTTGTGAGCCCCTTTGGCAAAAGAATAAACAGTTATGTTCAATCAAAGACTGCTGTTAATAAGAAGACTCTTAAAAACGTGTTCTTTCATTTGGTACAAAGCTCTGGGAATTTTTGCAATCATGTTTCTGTTCTGCTTTGACATTGTGTGTGATGGTGCACTTGTGTATGTGTGGCTGTGTGTGTGTATGTGTGTGTGTGTGTGTGTGTGTGTGTGTGTACATGCATGCATGCATATGTGTGTGTGTTAAGTCAGACCCACCTTACTGCCTCTTGCATCACTCAGAGTTCTGCTACTGTTCAGCACATCAAACAATTTCTGCTATTTTCAGCATAGACGTCTGTATACATGAGCTGAAATAAACCCTTCACTCTATTTATTTCACTCTGTTGTCTTTAATGTCAGCCAGGGTCAGTATTACTCATTTGTTTCTAACATACATTATTTCTCAGCTAGTGCGAGGTGAGTCATCATGGTACACCGCATCAACAGACGTTTCTTATTTACATGTCTTCACTTTTCCATTGTGCGAGCGTCGTTTTTCATAATTAAAAGTGTTCGAAAAGTAGCGATATTCGATAACAACGATGAGGCTGTCTTTCAAATCATTTTATATCAATTTAGTTAACATAACATTAAATAGCATATGACCAGTGGTGGATAATGATACTAGAGTACACTTAGTCAAGTACTGCACTTTTTTATGGTAGTTTCTACTTATAATCCACTACATTTCAAAGAGAAATATTGCACATTTTCTACAGTTACTTCGCAAATTAAGATTTAAAAGGACCTATAATGAGCACATAAAATACTACGTATTGTTATACAGTAAATTAAACCAACCAACAGTATATAATAATACCTAGAATCAGCTCCAACTCGACCAACTACAACGTTAAAACGGTATTTACATGTAAATAATAAAGTAATAATTATCCAGTGATGTAATATTCTGTATAACAATATATCTCATGTTGCCAGAAACGTGTGTACTCTTACACTTTAACTAAATGTTACAAATAATATACTTCTACATAAGCACAGTTTTGAATGCAAGACTTTTAATTGCAATGGATTATTTTTACAGAGTGGTATTGCTACTTTTACCCAATGCTGGAAGAATATGTATAGACTAATCGAGGCTTTCACAGTGTGAAAATAGTCAAGTCAATGTTCAAAATCCTACTCAAGTAAAAGTATTAAGTATTATCAGCTAAATGTACTTAAAGTATCAAAAGTAAATGTACTGGTTCTGCGGAAAAATGGCCCCTGTGAGAGACAAAATATTTCTTAAAACAGTGAATATTAATCATGTATATACTGTACTTTTGAAACATGCAATATGTATTTGTATCACAAGTATGCAGATGATGGTGTTTTATCAAAATATTAAAAAGCAGGAAATGTGGCAAAGAGCTTTCTCCCAACACACAACCCAGTCAGTGTTAAATCCGGTTCAAAACTCAACATGTCCTTCTTTGCTATTTTTTCCTCATTGTTGTTCATGAATTAGAGTGATTAGAGTAATTAGATCACCCCTAAAGGCCAAAGACCATGTGAGCACCAGTTTCATTTATTTAAACCAACTGCGTGAGAGCAGCTGCACCCCATTATGATGCTGCTTTTCAAGCTTTCTTTAGGTGCAGCAGCTCAGAGTAGTGTGATCAAAAAGTTGACCACTTCCGTGTTCCATTCTGAGTTGCCTTCATTTCCTGGCAGAGCAGAGCAGAGCAGAGGAGCGCAGCGCAGCGCAGCGCGGGCCAAGCAGACTGAGCAAAAGTAAATGACTTGAGAATTCATGAATAAAAGGGGAAGTGCAGTGTCTAAAATGAAGAAGTGAGGTCAGACATGTGAAGAATGCTGCTCGATTAAAGCAGTTTCTTGGAGGAGGGGGAGTGTGATTGTCACAAAGCCAGGAGATGGTGCTCTGCGGTGAATGCAAAATATGAGTAGAAAGAAGGGGCAGCTAAAAAAACTGATGGTGAACACTGATAGAGAGAAAACTGATAAATGAGAGACAGATCCAGCTTCTTCAGTCAGTTTCTTTATTAAATGTCAGGCAAGTAAATGTATTCAGGGACAGGCGTCTGGAGGCATTTGAGCTCTGATTGTCACTAAACTGTAACTGCTGTCAACAGTTGATTTTCTTCTCTATGGTCGCCCTGTCTCCCTTCCTCTACCTCTTTCTTCCTCTACTTCTGCTTCTTTCTCTGTCACACTTGGACAAAACACTCGCGGCCCTGAACAGGCTGTTGTACCAGTGCAAATATCACACCTTGGTTTCACATATGGCCCTGAATACAGTCAAAAAGAAGTACCCACAAGACCAAAGAGGCTTCATCTTAAAACTAATTTGGCCATGTCTAGTTATGATAAAATTAGGGTTTGGATGAAAATGTTCTCATCAGTTATCTGAAATATTCATAGAGCACAATTTCACGTCTCAAACCTTTCACTGAAACAATTCAAATCAGTCACCACAAAGAATAAAGTGGGCGAATGTCACTGCAGAGAGCATGCATCTCTGCGCGATGTAGTGAAACAAGAGCGCGCCAAACCACATCCTGAGACTCATTGTCTGACTGTCCCCCATCACCTCATCGCTTGTTACGCTGTGCTATTATTATAAAGAACAAATGGACAAAACAGCTAAGACGTGTTTACAAGCCTTTTTTTGTTCCATGTCATAATACTAACTTGGTAAAACTAATGTAATTTATGGATATTGATGGCATACAGCATGAAGCATAAATATCATTTTAACTATATTTGGTGACGCTGTAATTTCTAATGACTAAGAACGAGGATATAAGAGAGACAGTCCATTCTGAAAGTCCATTTGTGCTTCAGTATGATCCAGTGATCTGTCCAAACTGAAAGTAATTTTGTAAGTATGGGAGGTTCTAGGTTTCAGTGCAAAGCAGGAAATAGCGGTTTGCCTTCTGAAATAGCAAGTGTGGCTCTTTGCCACATTGTCATAGCAACCAGGTTGTACAGCGCTGCCTCATGCAGAACCTGAGATGAAAATAGTCCCTTTTTCCTCTTTTTGACCTGATAATGCTTTGGCCCGGCAGGAAGAGTTTTATTGGTCACATGAAAGTGGACGCTTTAATAAAAGAACAAAATAAAATCAGTGTGTTGATGTTTTTTGTTTGTTTCTTTTTCTGTGTATTATATGGAGTATACTGTACTCTTTTATGACAAAAAAGCTGAAATGATTTACACATTTTTTTTCTCTTTTGTGATTCCAGGTCAAAGCACAAGTGAGTGGCAAGACATTACCTGATATATTTAATTGTTATTATGATTAACAAAATGTACAATTCTGGTCGTGCCACCGGCTTTGCTGTAGCTTGTGCAGTAGCTTTACCTCAGCCTCACACTCTCTTTATACTGTCTCACGTCTTCATAGCCACAGCAGCACCAAAACCAGCAAAATTTAATGAAATGAGCATGCTCTCTATGTGCAATGAGTGACAGAAATATATTTTCTCACTCTTATTACGTAGTTTGATTGAGATTGGCCTCCATTTTAGTGACCTGTCTCACCCAAGGTTTTCGTTGCAGGCACCAATAAATGATTCCAAAGTAAACTACACAGTTATCTAGAAGCAAAAATTATGTCCATGTATTGCAACGTTCCCTTGCATGTGTTTTTCCCACAATCCTTTGGTGGAAGAATGTGGGGCTACAGTTATCCTTACCTACACACAGTTATTTATGTATAAAACATGTGAATTGCAATCTAGTTTGTGCTCATTTCAGAAAATTTTGCTTTTGCCAAAGCAGTATGAAATGCTTATGTTCATACTCTATGCAACTAATCTGCAATTATTAGGAAGAGAAGGCCCTTTTCAGGTCAAATTTTACTCCCAGGTATTTTCTCTTTCATTTCTTAGTTGCCTTGCTTTTAAGCTGAGCTAAAGCACAATAACATTAACTTGCTGCATAACATCTGTGCCATGATCTAAGTTTCTAAAATTAGACCCTCAAATCATGAGAAAATATTCCAATGAGGATATATAGTGTTTATGCATATTATATTTATTAAGTTATACACAGTAATGATCTACTACATGTCTTCACGCTTTTGCCTCCTGTCTAACTCGTCAGAAGTGCCTGCAAAGTGAGTCTAAGTTAAGGACAAGCCAGATGTCTAAACTGATGTCGTGATTGCTCCTTTTCTAACCTCTTTCCAGGTTGTTTGTCAAGTTATACTGTATCTGAGATCGAATATAATGATATTTAGATGCATTTACTCTCACTTTGGGAAACCTCTAGCTCAAACAAATGGTCTGGTGAATTTACAGCATAAAAGTTAGAATTAGAAAAGAGCACCAGATGCATGGTATGGATGCAACTTTTCACAGATTGAGCAGCCAGTGAAACCTAATATATCCTGATAGTGGGTACTCTACAATCAGTGATAGGAAAGAAATCAATTTCAACATGACATTGTCTGAAAAATTTGGAAAACTTTTTTCCATCTTATCAACCGATTCTGGCTTTATGGAAATCAGCTGTGAGAGTTTATCGCACAGTTTCTGTGAGAAAGTTATTGAAACTTCTAATCAAAGTTGATTTCAAACTTATAGTTCATTCATATACTGACTCAAACTCAAACTCTGTGAAGAAGCTAAGCTACAGTAGGTAGCTAATGGTGCATCGTTATGCCGACACTGTACTGCTGTTGACACAATCCTGTTAAGGATGGAAACCTTTAGGCAACCTTGCTAGTGTTTTGCCAAAGAAACACAGCATTTGTCTAAAAACAGGAAGTATTTGAACTCACAGCTACAGGTAATGCTCAACCCGATTCCATTTCCGCTATTCTAGCTGTAGAGTCCTTCTGAACACATCCAGCTGAATACCTTTCCTCCTCTATGGTTTTTTATCACCTCGTCTTTTTTTCTTGTTTAAACAAATGTGTTGTAGACATAAATGTGGGGAAGGATTGACAAGTAGCAACACAATCGTTGTCACAAGACAAAAAATGTATGCNTCATCTTTACACTCATCTTAACAAACACTTGTACTGATTGTAGCAGTTTCCACTGTTTCTCTCTTACTTTGCAATGAATGCAATTAAAGTAGATTTATACAGTGAGCATGCAGTGTTTGGATTTCATTTTGTTTCAGCTCAGGAACACGTTCAACATCTACATGAACAAACTGTCTGAGATTAAAAAATGCTGTTTATATGAACTAAGGGATTTTATAATTCTGTTGATTTTGTGTGCAGGTTCTTACACTGTCACACCCGTCAAGTTTGGCTTCAAGATTGACATTACAAGCGTTACCACCGGTAACTACGCCATAAACATTACTGAAGAGGGCCGACCTGAGACTGTAAAGAAATCCAACGTTCAGCACTCCAATCCAAACTCATCACATGAAATCAAACACCTGAAGCCCTGTACCGAATATGAGCATAATGTGGCATTTATTGATAGTGCTGGCAAAGAAACCCACTGTAACCACACTGAAGATAAAACTAAGACAACTGGAATGAGTGAGTAAAAATAATTCATACTGTTGAATTGCATCTTACTTTCTTTGAACTTAAGAAATGAGACAGAGAGACATTTGTGCATCACTTGTGTATTTCAGGTAAAGATGACATTCAAGATGTCCGCTGCACCNAAGTGAAATAAATCAGACTGCTCCCACTGAACTTCCTGCAAAAATAGAACCAAAATTACCTCCAAACTGTAAGGATCTCACCATTGACTACACCTGTCAGGGTAAGTGAAAAGACTAGAAGTAAAGATACTTTGTCTGTCACCAACATTACGAATGGGTAGAGATCTTGGTCAGCAATTTGCACTATTAGATACTCACATTGCAGAAAGACTAACAGAAATGACGATAAAAATCAGTCAAATTGTCTTTTGGTGTAAGAGGAAGTCGAGTTATTGCTTTGTGCACTCTGTGAATCAGATTTATTTATTTATTTATTTATTTATTTTCTCTGAATGAGTCCACATTTGAATCTAATCTAACTCCAAAAGATAGTTGCTCATTTCCACTGAGGTACAAATAATAGTTGTTGAAGAAATGCTGTCGTTCTTGTGTCTCCTCAGATCAACAAACAAACCTCAACGAGCCCAAGAAACTGTCTGAGCTGGAGCCCTTCACAGACTACAGCTGTATTGGTCAGATCAAGGACAACAATGTCACCATAAAAAACACAAATGCTGTCGAATTCAAGATTGACTGTGGTATGTTGATATTCACTTCACCTGCAAAGATAAGAACAATAAGCTTGTATCCTCATCAGTGTTACAGAAGTCTAATGTCTTTAAACAGATCTTAGAATAACAAACACATCGAAGAGTGCAACCAATACCTCCATTGATTTGAGCTGGACCACGACCAGTCAGAACTGTCAAGATGTCCTTCCTGATCTTCAGAAGTTTTCTTATGACTGCAGTTGTTGGTCTACTCTCAACAAACAGAACCACATGAGTAAGTAAAGACTTTTAGATTAACTCTGTAATTATTGGAGAAAACAGTTTACAGCTACAAACTGCTGCACAGTAAATGATGAGCTGGTTGTTGATCAGAAACAGTTAAAAAAAATACAAACTAGCTTAAATTTTCATGTGTTAAATTTCCCAGTCTGCTTCCCTAACAGCACATAATGTATACTAAAGTTTTAGTTTGCAGGGCCAGAGCTGGTGATCTACCAATGACACATACATGAGATTTATTGATTGATTGATTGATTGATTGATTGATTGATATCCATTTTCTTGTCACTTAATGGGCAACCTGACCAACAAAACAATCTGCTGTTGTAAATTCCCTTAATTTGTTGCCTTGTTCTTCAATCAAACACAACGAAACAGCTAATGAGACGATGTTACAGGTACAGTTAACAAACATCCACCAGGAGGAACATGTCATATTGTTGGACTGAAACCATTCACCGATTACACCTGTGAAGTCCATCCCACCTACAACAACAGGAAAGTTGGCTCAAAAGATGAAGTTAAATGGAAAACTGATATTGGAAGTAAGAGTCCAAAATTCTTTTAGAGAAGATTACAGTCAGTGCCTACATAACACAACGACTATTCTGACTATTTATTTATTAGAGTTGCTTATTTCACATGTTGTTGAACATCCAGGTAAGACAACTCTGTGGCAGCAAAAGTAAATATCTTTCTGAAACACTTTCTTAAGACCACACAGCATCAAAACTGTTTCAGTATTTTGGGAGAAAACTGATATCATGTGATGTATTATGACTCTTGTCATAGAAATATGTTACTAAATAAGAATTTGAATTTAACACATCAACACATGATTTACTGTAATCAATTATTTTGTTATTATTTAAGCCAATTACAGTAAATATAATTCTAAATGGTATTTATTCTATTCATTATCATTATTTTAATGATGTAATTTATCTTGTCTGTCTTTTTTAACAAATGACGTTAAATTCTGATAATCAGACAGCATTTAATTCCCTGATATTAAAACCAATATACATTATGTAGGCCTACAGTATAAAAACATCGCACTTCAAGCCATTACAGTATAATGAACATTACAATGTCGCTCCAGAATACTCAGTAATGATAGACTTGGTTATTCCCAGTGTTGTTCTCTGTGACTATGTAGAAATCGACCAGCTTCAGTCAGTTCTGACCTGTTTATTTATCACAGGTGCTGTGAGTCTTGAGCGTGGAGTATTATAGTATTATAGTAGTACTTTTTCACTGTTAAATTCTAATTAATTAGTACAATGATAATTTAAAAAAAAAACATTTTAATTGATTAATTAAATTTGCATTCACTGTAAATGCTGAATTAAAATAACATTGTCTTTAAGTAATGAATTTTTAAAAAATGTACTTTAAAATGTGATCACACACATTTTCAGCAATGTACTTTACTCTTTACTTCTGTTTCTGCCAATCATATTCCATCCCATAATTCATTTGTTTCCTGCTTTAACCCTTCAGTTCCCATTTCGTGATAGCTTTATTTGAAAAATGACATTTAAACATGTGCCGCCTAAAATTAAATTAAATCCAACCTACAGAGCAGCATCAGGTGTTCTGCTTGGCCAGATCGCTCATACACCTTAACACATAACAGCTGTGTGGGATGAATGGAACAACAAAAAGTACATAAGCCGTCATCATTTAAAGACATATAAGAATACAGAATAATAACTTTTAATAATAACTCAATTTCTGATATTTTTATTTCTTTTCCACTTTGAGTTTATAATGAAGCATTTTCAATGCAAATTCAATTATTATTATCATTTAATTATTTGTATCACTACTGACAACCAGGACAACCAATACAGAAACACACTAATAATGCTAATCAGTGTTAAAACTGCTGTTATAGGAAACTAGAATGTCACTTTAACTGTGAGTAAGCATGTTGTTTTTCTTCACTCTCTTACAGTACCAGAAGATATTACTAAACTGACTGTGACTGTTCCAGAGCATAATGTGATTAAAGTAACCTGTGGTAATGTAAAACATTTTAATGGACCTGAGGGTAAATACAGAGCACGTCTTCGTGGTGGCAGTGGCACTCTGGAGAAGATGAACGAAAACAAATGTGATTTTGAATTCAAAGATCTAAGCTACTCAACGACATACGAACTAGAGGTTTGTAATATCCTAATTTTTGGTTTGACAAGATTATTTCAACTTTATTCCTCATATTTCTTCAAATGTTATAATTCCTGATTGAGGGGTTTTTCCGTCTGTCCAGGTGACTGCTATCAACAAGAAACATGAGGGCAAGTCCAAGACAGAAGATGTTGACACTCTCTGTAAGTGCAGTTTTAATTAATGCCACAAACTGTCTCACATTGTTCAGTTAAACAATTTGACACATTTTGTTCTTACATACAGTACACACATCCATTTCTATACATTGTGTCTTTCACATAAATGCCACCACTTTGATTTTATTTTCATTTTACAGACAATGACAAAGCTCTCATTGGGTTTCTGGTCTTCCTCATCATCCTCACTTCTGTGGCTCTGCTTTTGGTCCTCTACAAGATTTATATCCTGAAGCGCAGAAAGTCCCAGTAAGGATCATCCTGCGTATTACCTCCTGCATCAGTTTGACTGTCACATTGCTTCTGGTCTTTGTTCATTTGTGTGATTGTTTTGTTTAAGCAAATACACCTGCAGGTTTTGTTCTACTGATCAGGCAATATGTTTTAATTTACAGTGCACAAATATTATTATTATTGCATTTGAATTGCATGTCAGACAGAAACATCAGTACTCTTTGTGCAGGTCTTCTTTTTCCATTCTATATTTCGTGTAGTTTCAATTCTATGAAACCAATCTTCAGTACTTTCTTTGCAGTGACTTGAGTGAAAACATGATGCTTATTTCGACAGCAAGTGAGTAGACTTTAGATTTCCTGTTTTTTTTCCTGGATTTTGCCTTGAACCAGATTATTGTAGCGGTCTTGGGTATGTAATAAATGGCACTCACAAGTAACAGCTACTGTTTTCAAATAATATTTGATGTTTGTAACAATCAGAAAATACAGATGTATTCCTTTATTCCTTGTTAGATCATGTAGAAGCATGTTTCAAGAGAAATAGTTTATAAGAACAGAGAAAAATATTCAGATATTTACTATTCTGTAATATGGAGTAATGGCTAGTGATAAGTAAATATTATTACAGTGTTCTCATCTGCTGGCTGGTTTGCTGTTGCAGATGATGAGGAGAGCCTGATGCCTGTGGAGCCAATTGCAGCAGAGGCTCTGCTGGAAGCCTACAAGAGGAAGCTCGCTGATGAGGGAAGACTTTTCCTGGCTGAGTTTCAGGTAAATTAATATGTGTTCTTCTGGCGGCATTATGTTTGGTATTTTTTCTTTCTTGGATGGCTTACAATGGAGTGGCAGAGAGGGAGATGGCATATAACGAAAGTCCAAGGCTAGACTTGAACCAAGGAGGTTGAATGTGCATGCTAGGGGCCAGAGTGTGAATGGCTCTCTAGAATTGCTGTTTATTGGTCTTTGTCATTGGCAAATGACATAATTTGTTTCTGCTTTCAGAGCATCCCCAGAATTTTCTCAAGGTACACTGTGAAAGAGGCCAAAAAGCCCTGCAATGTCCCCAAGAACCGCTATGTGGACATCCTGCCATGTGAGTGGGAGTCTGTCTAACACATTAAGCTTTTTAGATAAAAGAGATAAAAGCACTTACCAGATATGTGTTTTGTATTTTATTCACAGCTTTTGTCATCAAGAATTAATTAATTAATTAATACCTCATAACTAGGGTTAGGCAATATGATGATATATACTGTAAATCTGTCTGCCCTCATAAATTTTGCCATTCTGTACTGTGGTAGCTATTTCTTTAATATCTCTAGATGTATTAAACTATTGTGGGAGATCAGTGAGCAGGACGGTATTATTGCAATATTGTATTCACAAGATTTTTACATCAACGTGAGATAGTCAGCCTTTAAATTTCAGATTATATATCCATAAACAGCTTTTTAGTTGAATTTCCAGAAAATCTACACACACTCACACATTCATTAATGGTGTTTTAGGGTTGTTAAAATGTCTTCTGCTGTGTTTTTTTATTTATTTGTTTGTTTGTTTTTTCTGTCTCGAACCAGATGACTATAACCGTGTCCCGCTGACCACCGGAAATGGAGAGGCAGGATGTGATTACATCAATGCCAGCTTCATTGATGTATGAAAGACACCCAGATCATTCTACTACTACTTTTACCACTGCTGCTGCAGTCATAAGAATTATCAGTCTACACACAAATTTAAAAATTTTAAAACATTTCTGACAATACACACCTTATTGAACATCATTTGTTTTCCTGCTGCAGGGCTTCAAGGAATCCAAAAAGTACATTGCAGCTCAAGGTAAAGCCAACTTCTCATATTTTTCACACACTCCGTCTGTGCACTTGCGTTATGTTTGTGGTTGATACTAAGTGTGCATGCCTGTGTGTACAGTATATATATTGTGTGTGTTGTAGGGCCGAAGGATGAGACTGTGAGTGACTTTTGGAGGATGGTCTGGGAGCAGCAGTCCTCTATCATTGTCATGGTAACACGTTGTGAAGAGGGAAACAGGGTAAGAACAGCAGTTTTAACTTTATGTTGACTTTACTACTAGTTAAAACTGTCATATAAGTGACAGCTAATTTCCCCATAACTGACTGACTTGAGTCTGTCTTTCACTTAAACACACTCATAAAACAAGCCCAAAAAATTCACACTCATACAGCTGTGGTCTCATTTCTTGCAGAATGTTATCTACTCGTTTTATCTGCAGCAGTCTGCTTTTAAAATGCATTGGCTGCATATTTGACTTTTGAGTTAAAGCAGTGTTACTGATGTGTTACTGATTAGCAAAATTATGCTGTCACTCATTCTCTTTCCTCTCACATGTTGTCTCGCAGGTCAAGTGTGCGCAGTACTGGCCGTCCCCAGAGCGAGAGACGGAGATCTTTGAAGAGTTTATCGTGAAGCTCAACTCAGAGGATCACTGTCCAGATTACACCATCCGTCATCTCAGCCTAACTAATGTGAGTCACATTAAAACGTTTCATACATAACATTGTGAAAATGTGTCTTATTACTGCAGGTCACACACACAATTTTGGTTTTAACTTATGTGTTTATGCATGTGTGTCTGTGTATGTAGGTGAAGGCCAGAATATCTATTCATCTTAATCTCAATAGATATACATGTATGTGTTTATATATGTCTTTTTGCATGTTTGCATCACCATCTATGTGTGTGTGTGTGTGTGTGTGTGTGTATGTGTGTGTGTGTCTGCAGAAGAGGGAGAAGAACTCAGAGAGGGAGGTGACCCACATCCAGTTCATGAGCTGGCCAGACCACGGCGTCCCGGGGGAGCCACACCTCCTCCTGAAACTGAGGCGGCGTGTCAATGCTTTCAAGAATTTCTTCAGTGGCCCCATCGTCGTTCACTGCAGGTGTGTGCAGGGTCCCGTTCTAGGTCAGCTAACATTCACTTCTGTTAGTTCAAACATTTGTATGTGTATATACATATATATATATATATATATATAGATAGATCGATAGATAGATAGATAGATAGATAGATAGATAGATAGATAGATAGATTAACTTTTTGCACTCCATCTGGTTGCTAGACTACATTGTGTTGTACTGACACTTACTGTGTGCAATGACAGTAAAGTTCAATCTATTGTAATCTAATTTAACCAATGCACAATATATGATATTCATGTAACCCAACTAGACTCTTAGTTGGGGAAAGTCTGACTGGATCACTTTCTTTTTACTGTGAACTTGCTTCATTGCTTCCATGACCTCTGAACCGAGAAAAAAACAGATTAAAGGATGTCACTGGGAATCAGGGGACTCATCAGGCCATTCCTCCTCTCTATTTTCTTCTAAACTAATGCTTGACTTCACCTTTACTTGCCACTGATAGATATGTATATAGACATATCTTAACACAATGTTATTATCTCACGTGTAGCGCGGGAGTCGGCAGGACAGGCACCTACATCGGCATCGATGCCATGATGGAGGGTCTGGAGGCGGAGGGCAGAGTGGACATCTATGGTTACATCGTCAGACTCCGCAGACAGAGATGTCTAATGGTTCAAGTTGAGGTAAAATATCAATTTAGGTCATTATTTTAGACACTGTATATGTGTGTGTGTGTGTGTGTGTGTGTATGTGTGTGTGTGTGTGTGAGTGTGTGTATGTGTGTGTGTGTGTGTGTGTGAGTGTGTGTGCATGTGTGTCATTAGAGTCATAGTTAAGTTTATTGGCTAAGTATGTTGACACAAACAAGGAATTTGACTCCAGTTCTCAGTAGCTCTCAGTTTGCTTACTCACAGTGAAAAGACCAAATGTACAGGAAGTAAAGCAACATGAACATACAGCTAAACAAAGATTAAAAAAA
>NTHP01000189.1:85145-137054 GCA_003416845.1 Oplegnathus fasciatus
AAAAAAAGCGAGACAAGGATACACAAGCATAGATACAGTTATTATGCACAGCAAATAAGTAGAAAAAAATTAACAACTGGTAGACAAACATACACTGTATATATAGAGGTTAAATTGTTACTGTACACTGCAAGATTGTGGTCTGGTTGGTAAATATTCTACACACAGAGACAGAATGCATGGCAGTGCAAAGAGCATTTAAATAATTGGAAGTACAGTAAATTACTATATATACAGGGGTGGCTTTATATCAAAATTTGTAAATGGTCAAGCAGGAAAAATACACACAAATAAGTAGAACAACAGAATTACAATTTAAAGGCCTTTATTAAATCAGTTATTTGACTCCAGTTTAAATTTCAATCATCAATTTACAGGAAATTGAATAATTAGTTGGCAAACTTAATTATCTTTTCCTTTTTATTAGTTTATCAATACATTATTGAAAAACAAATTTAATTAATGAACTTACAATACCTTTTTTTAAATTTATCAAATCATAGATTATAATGACACACTGTGAAAGTCTGTAATCATTTTGGTGGTGCACTTCAGGTTCTATCTATGTTTATGTGCAGCTATTATGTAATACATTTTTAATGTGTTACACTATGATATACTATAAATATAAAGTATATAATACATGAACATTGCAGGGTTATTATTATTAGAAACTGTACCGAGAACTCACATGACTCATTTAACTGTTCGTGAGTGTGTCTGTGGTTGTTTTGGCACACAGCGCTCTCTAGCACCCACCAGAGGGCAGAAGCTACAATAGGCTGTGCACAGTATCTGTATGAGCATGTGCAGTATAGTACACTCATGTGATTCGAATATTTTAATTTATTAGAACATTGAGTGCACAACATATTTAGAGGTACAACTCTTTTCATGAAGAACACTGGTGAGGTTAACATGGTACAAAACCAGCATTTTGTTTATTAAATCTAAACCAATCACAAAGGAGGATAACAAGTTGTTAGATAGGGATTTGTAACCTCAGGGAAATCTGAGATGTGGATTGTGTAGCTCAATAGCAGTTTGTTTTATGCGTACTTGATCTATCCCCAAACTGTATATCCTTTGTTTATTAAGATAAGTACGTTTGTCCTCTCACAGGCCCAGTACATCCTAATTCACCAGGCGCTGCTGGAGCACAATCAGTTCGGAGAGACTGAGATCACCCTGCCTGAGCTCCACAGCACACTGAGCACGCTCAAACAGAAAACCTCAGGCAATGAGCCCACCTTAATGGAGGATGAGTTTGAGGTATGGCACTTCATCATTTATCTTATTATTTATAAATGTATTAATTGATTTATTTATCTGAAAAGCAATGCATTGTAGGGGGGCTGAAGGAGCCACTTTTAAATACATTTGGTTATGTTTGATTGAACCAAAGTAGGTCACTGATTTTTATAAAACTGAACTGATGATTTGCACTTCTAACCACATAGTATCATGTGTGGTAACGCGATAGTTAATGAGGAAGAGACAATAATGTAAATCGCCAAAAACATCTCACCTCAATAGCACTCAACATCTTTTATCGTCAACTGTTTGTTTTTGATCCTTTTAAAATGAATTTAAAAACTTTATCTAAAAACTTTTTTTCTTTCCCACCTCTTATTACTTAATATGGAAGAAATTACAGACCTTAATATATCACTGTAAATTACTGAATAATTGAAAAGTTTTTGTTTTGCAATTCAGAGACTCCCCAGCTTTAAAAACTGGAGGACATTCAACACAGGGATCACAGAAGAAAACAAGAAGAAGAATCGCTCTTCATCTGCCATCCCATGTGAGTATCAGCTCAACACAGGTTAGGTTACAAGTTACATTTGACACTACAGAATAAGAACTGTAGTATATCAGTGTATGTGCAGCATACATACATTTATAGTGTACATTACAGTGTACATGCATTCATATACAGTACCAGAGTAAAAATGTGTCGTAACATATCGAACCCGCCACCCTCAGATGACTACAATCGAGTGTTGCTGAAGCTTGATGAAGGACACAGTCGTGATAGTGACCCCGATGAAGATGATGAGGAAGAGTCATCAGATGAGGAGGATGAGGAGTCCACTAAGTACATCAATGCCTCCCACGTAGATGTACGTTATTTTACTGACGCTTTCATCTTATTTACTAACCTGTTTCTGCATAAAAGTGACATTAAACTGGCTGCCAGGACAAAAATAACAGTGCTTTGTTTAATTGAAGCATGACAATCTGTGTTCCTGTTACCATCTTTCCTGCTGTGGCAGGTGCTATCTCATTAACTCTGAATGAATTCCCATCTTTCATGCAGCCAGCTGAATTTTTAAACAAGTGTAATTGAATTCATCACATCCTATTTGTTTGGACTGCGTACAACAATAGACGGATGTGTTTTCTTGCCCACACAGGGATACTGGGGCCCACGCGCCTTCATCGCAGCACAGACTCCGCTGCCAGACACCATGGCTGACTTCTGGTCGATGGTTTACCAGAAGAAAGCGTCTACTATTGTCATGCTCTCAGACTGCAGTGAGGGAGATAAGGTACCTAAAGTACCATGCATCCTTACAGACAAGCACCATGCACATATAATGATGTATATTTGTATGCACCTTACGTATAAAATACATTATGCATGCTCTTGGTACGTACATGGTACAAACTTGCTTTCTTGTGTGTCTTCTTGTTCACAGGAGTCTGACTGTGTCTACTGGGACAAAGACAAGAAAACATTTGGGGACTTTGAGGTGTTGGTGGCAAGCACAGACACCTCCCCAACTTTCATCGTCCGCAACATGCTGATCCGTCATGTCAAGGTAACACGACAGCAACCTACTCTGTAGTTGTAACGAAGTCTGCTCTGTTTCCATATTTATCAGTATCGGCCCGTGTCAACATCACAAGCTGTTTTAAACCAACGCCACTTCTGTCAACAGAGGAAAGAGAGTCGGCCGGTGAAACACTTCCAGTTCCTGAAGTGGATGAGCAGAGAGCTGCCGGAGAAACCTCAAGACCTGACAGACATGATCAAGGATATCAAGCAAAGCTGTGGCAGCAGCAAACAGAGGAGCATGCCCATCGTGGTCCACTGCAAGTAAGACAACCTCACATAAAGTGTCCTCTGGAATCTTAAAGGGGCAGTATGTATATGACCACAACATATCCAGTTTTTGTCATGAAGATGACTCAACTTTCGAAGCTTTCAATGCTACATTTCAGGCCTGTAATCTCTTTTCCCCACCAGAGCCAAGTTGCAATTCCTATGAGGTCAGCTTAAAGAGCTCGACAAAGGTTGCAGATCATTTGACACAACTTAAAGCTATACGGTGCCATACCTTTTTGAAATTACAGTATTTATAAAGACATACTGTCAGATTTTGATTTTAGCCCCTGACATTTGTCCGAACATATTGGGGGACACCAGGTTTGTTACATTTGAACAAATCATCAATCATTTAACAATCACCTTACCTTTAATAGCACATATCTGACTAACAATAATCAGAGTAACACTCTGTTGTCACCTCATTACAAGGAAGCCATGCATATGGTTCTCTTCTGTGTAGCATTTGCATGTTTTTTTTTCTCCAGTTGTAATGGACTGGAGACACTAAATCAGCCAAAGGTATAAACATGATTGAATAATTGGGCCCATATTTATCAAACTTCTAAGAATCACACTATTATTAACAATTTAAGAGTAAAAAATGTCTTGCTTAAGTGTGAGCAATAAGATGCATTTATTAAGCTGCTTACAGCGAAGGGGAAGAGGAACATTTATGAGCAGCTCTCCAGTGATCACATGATTAATGACACGTATGAACAGAGCAGGAAGAGCCAATCAACATATCAATCGGTGATGTGCTTTTCTGCTAAAAACAGCGATCTAATATAGTCATAATATATATATAGGGATGAAATAATTAAACAGGCTGAAATGGAAACAAGCCAAAAGTAAAGTAAGAAATGTCACTTTTAGCAGTTTAATAAATACGGGCCCTGCATGCTGTATGTGGCGGCCCAGTATGACTTGGAAAACGTGTGGTTAAGGGGATTAATGGGGACAATGACTGTATGTAATCTTAAACTTTTTATGTGTGTGTGTGTGTGTGTGTGTGTGTGTGTGTGTGTGCTTGCTCTCCTCAGTAATGGCTCGTCCCGTTCAGGGATCTTCTGTGCTCTGTGGAACGTGCTGGACAGCGCTGAGACTGAGAAGCTGGTGGATGTTTTCCAGGTGGTTAAAACCCTTCGCAAGGAGAGGCAGGGCATGCTCTCCAGCCTGGTAAGAAAGAGGAACCCAGTATCTGTCAGCACAAAGTTTCACAGCTTTAACTTCTAACAACGCTCAGAATGAGAAGTATTATAGCAGTTGGATGGTCAGTGACCAATAACATAAAGGTTGTTGTGGTTAGATTAGAGATTTTTTTTACCTCCTAGTATCTGTTTATAGGTTTTTACCAAGAGAGTTTAATTATTTTTTCACATTACATCACCAGCACTACACTTTAGCCTTGTTCTAGCTCACTTTAAATGCTGTAAAAAATATCTCCCCCTCACACTCCATTCAGTTTCTTTGCTAATATTGTTGTTTTGAAGACTTAAAGGATAATGTTGATGATATTCTGTATTTCTGTCATTGTCATCCATGAAAAGACCAAAAACCAACAATGTGCTAGTTTATCTCTCAGCACGTTCTGCCTTCCCTACCCTGTCATTAGCTCCTTTTGAATATGTAAATCAAGTCACTTATATGTACTTTAATTTTTTAAAAGCAGCTAAATGATGTCCTAAAGCAAACGGTGCTTTTTTTTTTCAGGACTATTTTCAGCCGCAGATTTGTGCTTTAGTTTACTTTACAGCAGCAGGACATTGTATGTGTGATCGACTCAAAATAAACTACAGTGCTCAAGTTCATCATAATGAAGCAACACGCCATCCAGTGAAACAGTGTGGCCCGTTAATGTGTTTTTGGATGACAATAGAGGTCTACAACACAGATATATAGAGTATACCAGGCTTACAATATTTGTTAGTGAGATACTTGTGTTGAGAAAAGTGTGTGATAGAGTGAGCTTAAAGTCGGCAAAGAAAGGTTTGCTCTTATTAGAACCCACAGCATAGTACCGTATCTTTATGTTTCCTCTCAAATCTGTCTGTGTCTCTTACAGGGGCAGTACCAGTTCTTGTACGATGCACTGGAGGGTGTCTTCCCTGTCCAGAACGGGGAAGTGAAAGCAGTACAGGCCTCTGCAGCCGACTCCGTCCAGATTGTCAATGAAACCAAAGCAGCAGGGCAGCCAGCTGAGGAAAAGGCTGAGCAGCCAGCCAGCACTACCAGCAACGGCCAGCAGGGGGCAGCAGAGAGTGCTCCTCTTGTGGCTGGTGGAGAGAAGGAAGACAAAAAAGAGGAGCCTGAAAAGGTTTCCAGCGCCCCCACAGAGACAACACCACTGGAGGACACCAGCAACGGTCCCACTGTCACTGTGGAGGTCTGAGATGGGGGTTGAGGGCATGGCTGTGCCCTTTACGTTTGGAAATAAGCGCTTAGGCTGAATGCTTTCTTTTAATATACTTTATGAATGTATAAACATTGTAAAGCTTTGACCCAGTGTGGTTTTGGTTGGAAATTGTTAAAGAATTTGATCAAATGTTTTAATGTCAGTTTCCAAAAATATGATTTAAACTAAGTTATACATATTTTAGTGGATGCAAATAATAATTTCTGTGAGCAAAGTTTACAAGAAATGCTGTCGTCAAACTAGGGGCCTTGGATTTACTGTATAGTAATAGACGTCTAAGAACTAAATTTTAAATATACAGATAAGTTGTTTTATGACCCTTTATATTTCAGTTAGTTAATGTATTGGTTTTCTCGCTAAGTAAACGGATGCTATATTCTACATTTATATATATCTGGTATAGCTCAATAATTTAGTTGTTAAGTTCAAAATTTGTTATGTGACACTGTAACATTTCATTAAAAAACACTTACAAAGAGAGTCTTGTTTATGCAGAGTACTTGCTTATTAATATTGTCATTTCAAAGTATTGTTTTTCATCATAGACTAACTTCATTAAGTTGAATTTACCAAGTCCGTAACATTTTTTAAAAACCCATTTTCTCAATCAGCTTCTTGCTATGAGCGATGGGTTCCTACAAGAACATTTCCCACCAAAGTTAGAACACTTTTGATTATTTCACAGGAGAGATTTCAGTGCTCTTCTCACTGGTTTGAAGTGGGCGGGGCTGTGCTGGAAAAACGATGTCACATATTTCACGTTCACCAATCAGGATTAAGAAATATTTGAATCCAAATCTGACGACACTTGTGGGGTCGTTAGCCGAGTGTTACTCTCAATAAACACTAGTGCTCATTGAAAGATGTGACAGGCGGGGAAACAGTGCCCTAAAGTGCAAAAGGAGGGCATCTGACTGAAGGTTGCCAGTTTGATTCTCTGAGCAACCAGAAAATTAGTGAACACCCACACTGAAGTGCCACTGAGCAAGGGACTTCACACCCAACAGCTTAAGAGACGCTGGGTAAACTGGGCAGCTCCCAGGTGTGTTTGTGTGTAACTGTGTTAATGTCAAGGAAGCTGTTTCTGAAGAAGAGAGTTCAAGCTCAGTAAACCTAAAGGTTAAATAAAGGTTATACAAAAACACACAAAAGTCACTGAAAAGATACACAAGTAAAGTTAAAATATTCTTAAATATAATAAAAAAAAGACAGAGGACAAAACTGTTGAAAACTCACAATAATTTACTTTGATAAAAGGAACATTTTTAAATTAGTGGTTTGTTTGTGTAATTATTGTCAAAGGCAGTTACAAACAGTTACAAAATTTAAGACACACAAGATATAACATGAACAGTTTCCTCAAATCCAGGACAATCATACAAGCAAACCATCCATGTCATTTCTATGCCACATGGAAACTTTTGTGAGCTCGAGTCTCAGTACAAATCTGTCACATTTCTCTGATCAGTTGATTCAGTGAATTCCCCTCTACAGTTTCTGTTAGACCTCTAAATATCCATCACAAAGAGAAGTACAATGTATAAAAAGAATGATCTATGTATAAAAACCATAAAATACTATTAAATCCGAGAGAAAGTCTGCGCTTCATTCACACCTTACAGTATACAAATCGAACTTCTGATCTTTCTATGTTGGAGGCTCAGAGAGGGTTTGTGAACGTTATAAATACCTGAACTATTGCAGCACTAAGAACGTGTCGCTACTGTGAAGACATACACGCATTATTATTATAAAAACAGTCACAGAGGATTTAACAGCTTCCTAATAGCGGCTGTCTGGCCTGTGGAGTTACAGCACAGATGTTCACAATAAACTGTTTAAGAGCTCAACAGATACAGAGTGTTATGATACATTAATGCAGTCAGCATGAGGACATTTAACTGTTGGCCTCTTATGTGCATACATCAGACTCAACAATACTCAGAGATGAGTCAAAATACAGTTTTTGTACTAACATAATACTAATACATTAGAGCTTAACATTACTTCTTCAGGTAAAAAAATAAACATCGCAGAATAGCATAGTTTTGGTGAGAAACAAATGCCTAATATTTACTGAACAATAAATTCATTCATGTAAATCTTCTAGCACAGACGGGCTTTTACCCTAAAAACTTAAAAATGGGTTTATGAAATTATTAGAGTATATTCAACAGCTGCATACACAATGTTTTTTTTGCAAGAAATAGAGGAACTATTAAAACAAGTGTTTTCTAATACCGAGTGGAAGTTGATAACACAACATGTCAGTGACTTTCAGTCACTTATTGTCATAATGTGGATTTTATCAAAGATGCTACAGAACCAGCACATGGCTACATTGCAAAAATGAATATTTTCAACTGACATCAAACATACTGTAGTGTGGTACAGTTTCAGATGAATGTCTGTTGATTATTAATCCCTGCTTTTGCACTTCCCTGATGCATCTCAGTACAAGCCTTCTTATCACTGATTTCATTTGATCTCATTATGTACATGTGATTTGTGCAAAACTCTTTGACCCATTCTGTCCATACAAGGTTACGCCTCTTTGCTGAGCTTCGACTATTGCTGGATTAAGCAGGACACACTTGGCTGAACACACATTTCCCTGAACTCTAGGAAGCAGCTAATTTACTTTCACTTCTGTCCTCATCAGCACTTAATTAATCATCATCATCATTAATCATTCTTCACTTATTCAGCTTCACAAGTCACAAGGTAAGGCTACTTCTAATGCATTGTGCAAAAATAATATTCTGGCTCACCTCTTAGAGGTACGGAAGAACAAAAAGAATGACCAAAATAGTAAATGTACATTTTTAATTAAGAAATGCCTTCACGTTTGTTTCCAGTGCCATTTTGTGTAGCATTAAAAACTGTGTGCCAATTTAAAAACTAACCCCTCACACACACACACACACACACACACACACACACACACACACACACAGATAAACATTTCACAGCTAGCTCGCTTCGTCACAGTTTGACATTAAACCTCAAGTAGGCTAATACATTATGCTAATTTACCATCCATCTAGTTTCCATAAGGTTTAGTCTCTGCTGCTGCTTTACGCAGGGCAGCATAACAGGTAGTCAACCAGGAGCTTGTTTCATACAATCCACTTGTTTTGCTTTTCTTCTCCACGTTTTAGGAATGTCAAATATCAGACCAGGCAATCAAGTGTTTTCCTTTCTAAAATGTAGCTGTCAGTGCAGCAGGTGATCGAATTTGATCACTTTTGCCGCTTAACAACTGTTCATTTTCACCCTCGCCCTCATGGCTGTTATGTTATTGTTTTCATCTCTCACTCCGCCTACCTTGGCATCATCACCACTTCAAGGCACAGCTATATCTGCCCTGCTGTATGTTGAGGACAGGACGCTGTAAACTGAAGAATGGACCTCCAGCATCCAGTATTGGACTCCTTTTCCTCTCCTGCTCAGCAGCTGACATAACTGGAACAATACTCGAATTCCCTGCATTGCATCACACCTTCACTTGTCCAACCTTCAGCCAGACCATTTCAGATAAACTGGCTCTTTTGGCTCAGCATCAGGTTCAACAGCTAAAATCAGCTCAGATTATCAGGACCCACAAAGTGCATGACCAACCATGATATAGTGTAACAACCCACTGGAAGCTTCAGCTTTAATCCTCAGTCATTTCTTGGCCTTGTCTTGCGTCTCCTCTGTGCCACCGTTTGATGAGGTCTGCCTAGCGGTTGCAGGTCGGACCTTGGAGGGCTCAGATGCGGCCTTGGTGTTGTCAGATTGGGCTTTGGCAGTCTCTGGACGTGTTTTGGACTCTTTCTTTGGCAGTGGAGGGGTGGCCGGCTCCCAGAGGAAGAACTCATGCAGGAGTGTGTTGACAGCCTCGGGACACTCCATCATAATCATGTGACTGCCGTCCTCCAGGACCTTCAGGAAGGCCATTAGGAGGATCTGACAGAAAGTTAAAAGCAAAAAAATAAGTTAGATTTCAGCATCATCAACAAAACACTGCCACTTTATATTTTGTGCCAAGGCACTGGCCCAGTTGCAGACCTTTAATTGGAGAAATTGTTTAACAGCGATTGAAATCGTACAATAAAATTAAACAAAAGGGCAATTCAGTCTGATTATCACAATGCCATGGTACAAAAGTAGACAGAAAATTGAAGTTAGCGTGGCTTTTAAATCAATTAACTATGAACTTTCTTATACTTTACATTACTGTTGACCTAAGCACACCTTAAACCTGCAATAACTGATTTTTTGGCCTCTTGGTGGCAGCAGAAACAAGCTGTAAACACAACACTGATATATCTCCTTTTAAATTATTATATGGTGACACACACAGAGGAACATATGCATTTATTTGAGTCGTGTTTCTGGCCACCCGGCGTTCAGTCACTCCCCTTTTAGCTCAATTTTGGTCTCCACCAACTCCTGAGGGAAATATCTGGTTCTTTAGCAGCTAAATGCTAATTTTGTCTGTCTGTTGTTTAGTGCTGGGTAAATAGTGTAGATTGGGGTTATCACAGCGTGTTTGCTGAAAACAGCTGCCTGCTGCATCTGGACACAACATTGATGAGAGCAGTGAGACTGATCCAAAACAGTTCCATAAAACCAAAATACTGATCTGAGCAAGGTAGTAATTGTCTGTGAGTTTTCACTACAGGTGACCTGTTTCACATTACACGTAGTTATGTGATTCATTGTTAATATAAAAATATTAATTATAGCTGCTTTAATTTTTTAATTGACTTCCTTCCTTCCAGGAAGCCCTTTACTATCCATTTGATAATGGTGTGAAAACTGTGACAGCAGTGTCTTTAGCATGGTCAGTCTCCCAGTTTGAATCCTGGGCTTTGGCAGCGGAAGAGGCCCACTCACCTCTGCCATGCGCTGGTCCTCTTCGATGGGGACAAACTTGTCGTGCATGCCGTGAACCAGCAGGATGGGCACTGTGACTTCTGCATGGTAGACCTCGTCCCCCTCAGGCCAGTACTGCCCACTCATCATGGCGCGTAGCACAAAGGACGACACGTTGAAGGCATTGTTGTCTTTCAGCAGCTGCTTCTCCTTGGCACCCTGCCGAGCAAAGCCGGCCCTGTAGGTGGCAGAGCAGAGGAGATTTACCTGAATTACAACTGGCTTAAAAAACAAAAACAGGATTCTGATGACATTAAACTGTGGGCAAAATGAACACACACAGTGCCACATGAGGGTAGAATTAGCATAAATATCACACTTGACTGTAGCCAGCAAAATAAATGTTTGGGTATCTCAGTTAGAACAGTTCTTGTTCATTTGATTAAAACTGCTGGGTAAGTTTGGGAGGTTAAAGATCATTAATCTAATCTAACTGACCAGATTCTGCACATAACAAAAGCACAGAAGACTGATTATATGTTTTTATGAAAAATGCATGGAAATTATTGGGCTGGTGAAATCGCCTATAGCAGTTCATTATTTATTAGTCTACAAGTTGTGGACAGATCAACCAAAAACAGTGTTTTTGTCTCTGTTACGGTCGTGATGCAGTCTGTCTTACTTGAGAAAGCTCCAGGCTAGCAGCGGGGAGAGGCAGTGAAGCACACAGGTGGGCAGGTTGAAGATGGAGCAGAGGCTGGGCTCCAGAGCTGTGGGACCACCTCCGTTGATCATCACCATCTTGTGGATCTGTTCTGGATACTCATGGGCCAGGAAGGTACAGAACGACACACTAGGCAAGCAGAACAGAAGGCTGGTTACAGGACAGGCTAGAGGAATCAGGGTAACCGTGCTGTTTGTTTTGTTTTGTGAGTGTTGTAGTAAGTGACCCATCTGCCAATTACATGTCACATTATTTAATAGATTCTTTAGTCTACTGTATATAATGTCCGAAAATTGTGAAAAATATCTCCCAGAGCTTTAGGTAACTTCTCCAAATTCCTTGCTTTAACTGACCAACTGTCCAAAACCTGTAACTTTTGCTAAATCACTACAAGTGGCACTTATGAGACAATGGTAAATGCTATAACATAGTGTCATCATCAGTTACACACAATACCTATCTAAAGTTTTCTAACACAAACTCACATTACCCACAATGAGGTACTGGTCATACCAGACCAAGTACACCTGTAATGGCAAAACCCCCGAATGTACTGAATTGTGCAATGGTGCATTTTATTGCTTATTTTGCTAATTTTGTAATTTGTAAGAGGGAGATTGTGTTATTTCTTCTTTTAAATCTTACATAGTCTCACTTTAAGACATTATATATATTTAATCATTAAACTGAAAAAGCAGCAAATGCAGAAGCACTTCAGAAGCTAGAACCAGCCATTGTTTAGCATTTTTGCTCATTAAGTGAATGAAAGGAAGGAAAGCAATTCTCAAATCTGCTAAACGACTAATTGTTTCATTACTGTATCAAACTATGTCAATGTTCAGTTCACTGATACTGTACTTGATGTATTTGCGCAATACTGTATGTAAATGAGAAACCCTGACAGGCTCACATTGCATGTCTGGGCTTCTCATACTTCTTAATATTATAGGCAACAAAACAGGTATACATATGCAGTTAAGTGTCTTTTGCTTTCTCACTCTAATCAATAATCTTTTAAATCCTATCATTCAATACAACTGTGCATTACATGAATGTTATGATCTTAAATTTACCCATAAGAATGTCCTATGAGAATATTCCTCTTGCGTGCATATCTCTTGAAGATAAGTCTCATATCCTCAGCCAGGGCATAGAAAGTGTATGCGGCAGCTATCTGTGGTGCTGAGCTGGCTCCATGACCTGCCAGGTCTGGGGCGATCACCTCATAGCCCAGCCTGGAAAAGAAGTCCAACTGGCTTCCCCAGATGTCCAATGAGCCCCCCACTCCATGGATGAAGAACAGAGCCACGTCTTGATGTGTCCCTTTACAGGCTGATATCTTCCTCTCACAGTCGATCACCACAGTGCGCTTGGGCTTCCGCCTGCGCTTCCTGGGTTGCTGCGACTGGTCAGTCTGTCCGGCAGCAGGTGCCTCTCCTCCTGCTCCTGTTTCAGACGTTCCGTCTTTCCCAGCTGTGACAGACTCAGACCTGGCCTCAGGGATGCTGACGGGTGGTGAGGAGTTACCACAGTCTGTCAGTTCAACCTCCACAGTGCTGTTTGGTTCTGTCTCTCCATTCTGGCAGTTTTTCAGCTCTGCACTCGCCCTCTCACCCAGGTTCTCAATGAATAGCTGTCCATTACGATATATTGTGATCTTTCGTTTGCAGCTGACACTCCCACCCTGCCCAGTGGGTTCCTCCACCACCGGCCGGTCAGGGATGATATGTCGAACCCGCAGGACGCGGCCTGGTTTCACCTCCACAAACTCGTAGCCATCAGCTGGTTCTGAGGTTTCTACAGGAACCACAACGTTGGCTGACTTCGAGGTCAGGCAGCAGAGAAGACCCTCCATAAAGCTGGTCAGCATGGCTGCCAGTCTGTAGGGAACACACATAAATCAGCACACACATGCAAACATGAATGAAACAAGGTCACAGAAAATCAAAGGTACAGACATTATAAAGGGAACTATGTTTCCAAGCAAGTACTCTATTTAACTGAAAGCTATATAGCCTATAACAACGATAAAAACTAGACTCTTGACTATATGAATCAACTATATTTCTGATCATTATTAACTTTGAATCAGGTTTGAATACATCAACACCCTTAACCCATCAATATCATTCAGTTATTATTGGCTATTACTGGCTTATCACAAACACAAAAACATCAAAATGTATTTATTTAACACTTGTGATGTCTAAATGCATATATATTAAAAGAAATCAACGTATACTGTATGTATTTTAAAAGTAAGGGAAATTTAGATTAAAAATTTAAAACACACCCACACTCTGTTTACCATAAAAAAAAATAGAGAAAGGTAGAGTTTAAAAAATATGTCAGCAATATATATCAGAATTAGTGTGTGTGTGTTGATTAATATGCAAAAAATGAGCGGATGATGGAATCTGTCGATAATACTTTTAAGTTCATATTGTATCTTCAGAACAACTTAAATCTCTACATCTACTGTAATGAGCATCTGGGAACCTTAAATGTACCATTCAAAGAAGTAAACAAGTTCTTGTGCCTTTACAATCTGGCGTCTAATTACGACTCAAACCCTCGAGACTTTCTGTCAGACGTAACTGAGCAGCATCTTCCCTCAGCGCGGACTTTGGGGGTATTAATAGACGGGGACAGTAATAGCTCCCTGGGTTAAAGCTGTCCGCCATGTGATCACTCTGCACCGGCACACACTGCACCGGCACACACTGCCATACTGCCAGTCCAAACCACAAAACAACCAGCAGTAATTAATGGTAGTATGGCCCAGTAAGTATGCTTCTTAAATCATGTTAAAGAATACAGGAAAGTTAGGACTTGGGTGCAAATTAAGCTCATATAGAGAACACCCATGTACACACATTTAAATGGCAGGCAGTCCTTATGTGTCATGGTACTGTGGAGAAACGGTAAATGTGCACAACAAGAGTAAAGGATTTAGTGTTTACTCCATTGCAACCTCCTACAAAAACATATTGGCTTCTTCGTGCGTTCTAAACTGCTAATTTTGAAAAAAGTGTGAGCAATTTACTTTCAAAGGAGTAAATAACCAAAGAATGGACGAGACTATGTGTAATGCATGTCGTATACACACCACAGGTACAGTATACAGTAGGTTGCCAGTTGATTATCAACCATGGCAACAGCATAGCAGCCACGCAGGGTCTGCAAGTCTCTCTGCTGGTGGCATTAGCCTACCTTCCTGTTGCTCCCCTCCCTGCTAGAGGGGATTATACTCTCTGTCTCTCTGTCTAAGTCCGCACAACACAATCTGTCTATCTCCTCTCTGGATGAAAACAGTGACACTGTACGGAAACAGTCTTACCCTATGTGTGATTTTGTTGCATCTTTTTTCTGTACTTGCAACCCATCAGCTACCGCTTTCATCTGGGGATTATGGACACAATGTAATACAGCATTCCTGCTCTGCTGGCTATTCTCCTGCCCTTTCTGCTTATACTTGCACATCCTTTATCCAAACAGCAGTGTTGTACAGTGCTGTGTGTTGACCAGAGGAGGCTGAGCAGGCCATTTTGATATCACTGAGGGTGGCACGTTTGCCTCTAATATTATTCTCACATCAAAAGGCATCCATTATCCAGGCACAAGGCGTGACCTGTGATATATGCTATTCTTTTTTTCCGCTCTGCAACCTCTTTTGGTGTCTTAGTGTCGATTTAAATTAAACATTAACTCTAGAATAGATGTACTGTATGTTTTAGTACCATGGACTAAACCAATCCAAAAACCTTTTTCTACCCTTACATACATAAAACCTCCAATTCATCCACCATGCACCCTTTTAAATTGCCAGACCCCCATCATCCACCTCAGATATTAAAATCAACTTTAAAATAGACTTTGTGATAGTAGCCAAGTACAAAGGTGATGGTGTTGTGTGGTAAAATGATGTCCTGCCATGCATGCCCTGTGCGTCTTTTTCATTGCAGTCTCCCCCTTCATTCTAGTCTAGTCTATATATATAATTCAATTAGTAGAGCACAGATGGTGTTAGCACCATCATAAGAAGTACTTGAGGGAAAACATCAGTGAGTGGCAAATAACTGAGCAAAAGACTCTCCGACGTGGTAATAAAATCTGTCCAATCTGTCTCTTAATTGGGGCTGTAAGAACAGCCTGCATCGCGCTAGTTGATTCAGTTCTCACTTGTCTTGCTTATCACACTTCCTTCAGTTTGGTGGAATACACAGATCATCTTTAAACATATCTGCGACAGTCGTGATAAGGCCTCACCATTACAAACCAGCACTGGGGACTCCCTAGACAGAAGGACACTGCCTCAGTGCCCTTTTTAAGCAACACTTTGCAAAGTTACTTAAAATCACCACTAGGAGTACCTGCCTAGTAACACCACTGTTTCTTCTGCTGGCCACTGGAGCAGTCAACTGCCTCGTTAAAGGGCAATTCATGACTGTAGTGAGTGAAAGGCAATGGCTGCTATTTCACCTTTACACCCTAACCATCAAGCTGATCCGAGGATTGAGCTGACCACCTTGCAGTCACAATAACACTTCCCTAACCGATTACTCAGATTGAGTATAATGTTATATAGAGGAAGCACTCTTCTCTTCAATAAAATCCTCGTGCTGTGTTTCACTGTTGTATGAGTTTGCCTCCCCATGCTTGATGTTTTCCATTTGGACCTTGTGCTGTACGATGAAGCACTGCAGTGAGTTTGATTCCTCTTGTAGTAACTGTACGTGGCTTCTGTTGTCAGTGGCTGCAGGAGGCTGTTATATAACGATTCACTCAGGTCAGACACAAACACAGTGGGGACTGATGCCCAGAAAAGAGCAGGGACTGTCATGGGGATTAAAAACAATGACAGTAGGTTCACTGTTGATGTGTCACTGAACATTGAATCCTCATCCTCAGGTATTGCACTTGCTTGCTGTTGTATGCCACAAGTTAATCAATAAATAGTGCTCTCTGTTTATCTTTGAAATATGTCTTTCTTAGGGACTTCTGCATGGAAAGAACTGCATTACAGTACTGTGTACACCTTAAGACAAATATACCATCACTGTCTGCATGTTGCCTTGTATGAAGACAAATGCTTGAAAGAGCCAGTGCTCAGCAAAATGGAATTTATTCAAAAACAAACATATTTTGAGTAATTTGTGCATTTTGTGCCAAATTCAGTTTTTCAAATTGGACAATTGTAGAGGTAGTTCAGCAAAAACGTAAAGCTGCGGATCCATGTACAGTTAATAGGTCATAATTTGATAGCAATTTGAGCGAAAAGAAACATAACTGTTCACACAGAAACTACATGCATACTTAAATAGCTTTATTGCTGATTTTGGTGGAATAAAGCCTGTTTTAAAGGGTGTTTTGGGTGAAGCGAGTGGTTCCCATGTATTCACTAATAACAATAAAGCGAGCTGAATAGGCCAAATGAGGCAAGTGCCAGAATGTTTTCCCCTTTTAGTCTACTCTGTTGCTAAATTAAATTAAATTTCATAATTTTATAACACTCAATGACTCGTTTGTCTTTGTCAACTGCAACGCAACTTGGTATGCAGCGACTTATTTCTTGTCCGTTGCCAATAATCTACAGTGTAAAGTATACAATAACAAAACAACAAACAAAGTCAAAACAGAAATAGGTGGACATGAATAAAAATGCTTACCTTTATATTTCCGAAAACTCCCCGTGAAATATGATCAGATTGATGTGGTTTTCATATGAAGCATCGAGGCAGTAGGAGAGCTATAATCTGTTGCAGCCAATCCAGTAATCTAATTTATCTGGATTCTGTTGTGCCGCACATAGGTAGCCTCCACATGGCGGCCAGTTATCAGCCTACAGACAGCATATCTGTCTGTGGTTCAGAGGTACATCCAAATATCTGCGTGCTCCAGCGCTCCACTTCCATGCTGGAATATCGGTGATGACGGCACATGGATACGCACCGGAGCTCGGCTGGATGTCAGGGTGTTTTTAATCCATCATGTTGGTGCTGCTGAAGCACTGTCACCTCCTGGTTCAGTTTGTGAAAAGCTGTCTCCCCCNCCCGTTGCTATGTGACGCGAGACACCCAGTGGATGTAATCTTAAAGAAACAACTTCTGTATTAAGTATTAAAAAGTAAATAAATATATAAGTTTTATTACTTGTGGTGTAAAGAGTGGCCTACTTGAATCTTAAATTAACAGTTTTTTTAAACACGTCAAAACATATGAAAGCAACTTGTGCCTTATTGTTCACTAATGTCTTGAATAAACATTAAAATGATGACAGAATGTTATCAAATGATCGTCCACATATTGCAAGTTTGCAAACCTCTGGCCATCATAACTGTTGCCTGAGGTGATGAATGAATCGATGCAGTGTGTAGATGTGTAATACCTGATGAGCTGACATGTGGCCAGAGTTTGGATGATCTGGCCTGATCACAACCAGCCCGAGGAGATCAAGTTAGCTACAGTAAGTCACTATTAAAATCTGGTTGGTTTGTTAAATCTGGTGTGTTGTATGATGTTTCCTTACTTTAATGCTTGAAAAAGTTCCTTCGACAGTTCATTAACCAAGTTTGAAGCATTTTGCAAAGACAGAAAGGCAGCATCTCCTAGTAACTTGTCATTATTTTGATCATCTGTTTTGCACAAATCTCCTCAAGTTACCATGTAAGAATATTCCACAGTAGCAAAGAATATTCCCTCCATCTTATCACCATCTCATTCTCCAGCATCTTAAGGAGCTGGTGCTGTGGCAGTTGCCATGGCTGTTGTTGCTAGGTAACTATTTGTAAGGAGTCCAGGAGGCAGGTGCCAATGAGGTGAGAGAGGACCACAGAAATTGAGACCCAGCAAACTCACTGAGCTAATTATTATTTAGGTCTCCCTCCAGCTGTAACAAATTAAGGTTCAGTTCAAAGTTTATCTTGATATAGTGCCATGGTCATAAACCAGGATGTACTGATTTCCATAATACTGTACTATTGTGCTGGAAAGAGCACATACCTAAGTATCAAAGTATCTTTTTGACTCTTCAGTCATATAGATCTCAATGACTGCCATCCTCCCTCACAAGATGTCCCACATCCATTAACAGAAAAACCATCTCTTAATGAGATCAACTCACCAGATAACCTACCAGCTACGTTAAAATCCAGGACATGTCATTGTTTAATTCTGAAAAAGATACCCCAAAGTGTATCCAACTCCAGTTTTGACAGAATAGAAAGGAATAGAATGCCTTTCATTGTTATGTTTTGTCTAATGGTTTTATAATCTTGGTTTTTATACGCTGGTCCTGAAAGAAATTATATTTCAATTTACTTTGTTTTTATAGCTGGAATGACTGAATATAATAGAAGAAGCCTTGTTAACTTTCCCAATGACTTCACTGTGTACAGATAAAGATCAGAACATATATGGATGCATTCAGGAGACTTAAATACTGTCCACACTGTTGGGTCAGTAGCTGGTGATTTCTTTAATGAAGCTCATCATGTGGGAGAGCCAGATTTCCCAGTCAATGCTTCAGGGAGGGGCTAAAATATGTTGTGTTTAATCATTGGCTGTCAGTTCATGCTGCTACCACGTGGTAGCAAGGGTAGACCAATGGGCGCTCTCGGGGGCGCGGCCAAGGAAGCATCGCTACCATCCAGCCATCATGCTAGCTAGCCGAAGAAGTCCTGTGTAACTAGCTTTGTTAATGACAACTCGGGTTGTTTTATCTGAGCGTGGTATCATTTTGTTCACGGACACTGGGATGTAAGATGGAAACGACAGCTTGTGTGTGAAGGTCGTCGTTGTCTTTGTTAAGAGGAGCCGATAGGACAGCTGTGTCGGTTAACTAGCCAGTAAGCTAGCGCGGCTAACCGTAACATACTCACACTGCCTGCCATCACCAGCAGCACAACACACACCGAGTCCACAAGTCGGCGTTTCGACGTTGGAAATTTCTACCACTACCATGGAGAAGGTATTTACTCCACACACATCAGACGTGTAACGCTAGCTTATAAGCTGCGTTGCAGTTGTCAGAGGGCATACCGAGCTAGCTAACTGTGGGTAACAGATAGCTGCTAGCCACACCTGCTTCTCCTGTTGGCATTCATTCACCAAGGCCAAGCCGGCATCGTCTGGTGCTCTGAGCTGCTCAGCTCGGACTTGCTCATTTGAAACCACTTGCTGTACACTCTGCTGTACACCATCTGACACCATCACCTCCAGTTGGGGAGGTTACAGGGGACGGTACAGGGAGAGTAGCAGGCCCGTTAGCGTGCATGGGTTGCTAAGAGGAGGGAACGCCCAGCACGGACTCAGTGATCTTGTATCTACAGTCATTTGCAGGGACTCCTCATCTCACCCGATCTAACACCTGTATTAGAAAACTTCTTGATACTCGCGCCGATAATTTGGACTGTTGTTGTGAAATGCCACAGGTGAACACGTCCGAGTCTTTGTGCAGGGCGGATAGACAGGTGACTTGAGGCTCACAGTGTATGGGGTCAGATTAAATGCAAGATGAAAGAAAAGACAGAGGTATAATAAGGTATAATCATCACCCTCTTCCCACAGGCTGATTTCTTGAAAGGACTTCCTGTCTACAATAAGAGCAACTTCAGCAGGTTTCATGCAGACTCTGTTTGTAAAGCATCTGTAAGTAGCCTTTGATAATGTCTGTGTCCTCAGACTGTCATTATTGATCCTAATGAGTATTTGCTAAGGATAAGATGTTTAACAATTGTCTCATACACAAGACAAATCACATTGATTGTAACAAAATACTGTAATTGTTCCTTAACTAAATTATGCACGAAAAAAGCATAAGGAGAATGCACAATAATGTAAATTTTAACCTCTTTCTGTCCTGTTTTACAGAATCGGAGGCCCTCTGTGTACCTTCCAACACGTGAATACCCCTCTGAACAGAGTAAGTACCAAACTCACAACTAAGAGCTCAAGGTCAAAACTGTGGGAGAAAAGTCTTAAACTTAAAGATATAATCTCGAAGATGTTCATTTAAATAAATGTCTGTTAAGTCACTGTCTATCGCAGAATGATGCAACACAATGATGATTGAGCCTGCGGCCCACTGATGAAACCCCTTGCATTTGCAGTGTTACGACCCGGGTGTCAGCAGCGACTTTCCCAGGAAAAATCACAAACGTCGCACAGTTAGGCTTTTAACAAGGCTTTTAAAGCAACAGACTCGCTCTCCAACTCACTTGTGTGTGAAGCGGTGTACTGTTTTTTCTGGTCTCTGGTAGCGTTGTGAGTAAACAGTTATTATGGCCGAACAAACAAAGAAAAGATTGATGACTACAGACGATGAAACTTGAAACTGAAGTGAGGTCCAAAAACACACCTGCAATTACCGCTTGTCGCCAAAGGTCCCGCGAAAGACAACGAAATGAAAATCTTCGAGATTACAACTTTAAAACCATAAATTAACAGTAAGGCTGCATTAACAGAAGTTGTTGTTGACGTGTTTTCACTAAATGCTTGTTAACCAAGTCTAAACTGGCATCATTTCCTGCAGACTGTGCTCTAAAGTGACCAGCTTTAAATGCAATTTGTCAGTAATATGCTGACTGTGTTTGCTCTACAGTTATTGTAACAGAGAAAACCAACATCCTCCTGCGTTACCTCCATCAGCAGTGGGACAAAAAGGTGAGCATGTACAGTTCTTTGAAATTAAATTCCTAAGTCTTGCTTCACTTATTGACAGTCTTTGTTAGGTCTCAGTTGATCATGAGCCTCATAAAACGATAGTTCATGTTGATCTTTGGTAGCTGGATTATTATTAAAAGAAAACTGTGTGATTTTACTGACTGCTGTTTAATCCTCTGTGTCACACAGAATGCAGCAAAGAAAAGGGAACAGGAACAAGGTGAGGGTGACAGCCCGGCACCCCCGAGGAAGATCGCCAGGACAGATAGCCAAGAGATGAATGAGGACTCATAAGTGTGTGTGTTTGTGTGAGTGAGTGTGTGAGAGAGAGAGAGAGAGAGAGAGAATGTTTACGTATACAGGGTATAGCCAGTATAAACAAAACAAAAACGAAGTATAGTCCCACCTGAATCAAGACTTGTGGCCATTCTGCACTATGGCAGGAAGCCTTTCCTGGTGTGAAATTAAGAGTCACCCGTAGAGAGTTTGGGAAATCCCCGTCAACGAAGCAGCCGTTTATAGTGTAAAGATTGTGTGCATGAAAACCAGAAAAGATCTTAAAGTCACTGTTGGTCACTGACACTGACCGAACAGAGCCGTTGTCAGGGAGGGGACTTTATACTGGTGTTTCTTTAATGTATGTTGGCTATTCCCTGTGTGGGTTAGTGTATATGTTTGTATGCATGCTGAGCTGTGAGTGTGTACTGTGTGTTGTACTGTACTGTGTGTGTGTGTGTGTGTGTGTGTGTGAGTGTGAATGAAAAGTTGAAAAAGTGTCAGAGTAGATTCAAGATCAGAGATGGACTTGACAGATGAAGTCAGACACTACCCTTAAAAACAGTCTCATAACTGGTACATGACTTGTGTAGCCTTCTGTCACCTGGTGAGACTGTCCTGATTTGTGCAAAGATAACGTTTTGTTACTGTTTTAATTTTATTATAACTATTATTGTTTATGTATGGCAATGAGCTTCCTGCCAGCCACAGTGCCCACCCTCTCAGTTTCACTGCCCACTCTGCAACCACATGGGGGCATTGCGACGTTTCTCCACACTGTTTGAGTCAACAGAACCAAGAATGCACTGTGAAGAACAGCACAAAGTAGAAGCAACTCTTCCAGAACCCCCCCCCCCNCCTTTAGATGTGTGTTTATGGTGAATATGCATATCTTCATCCTATTCTGGGACTTGTGCTCGTAGGATAAATGTTGTGTTGGTGTTTCTGAGAAATATTTTTACATCTAGCACCACCTTCTGGCTAATCGAGGCTAGTAAGAATGGCATTTTCTCTGAGTTTCAGCTGTTCTTTCGTCAAAGGATGTAAAAGAAAAAGAAGGACAATATGGAGTTGTAAACTGTAATGTCAGATTTTTCAGTTGTACAACGAGGTAACAGCACAGACAGTGAAGAAAAACATGGATAGTAATGTCTGGAAAAGGGAAAAAAAAGAATACATTATGATGTGTGTAAATAATTGCCAGTACCACATTTAGTTTATCCAATGGAGTATCTTTGTGTCTGCCTTTTTGTAAAATAATACATGCCCATGGATACGGTAGAATGACCCATGTGAAAGTAAAGAGCCCCGGCGCCCAGTGGATGTTACCTTGCCTTGCATGTTGACGGCTGGGTATTATATTCCTGGAGCAGTAATAACACTTAAGGGGTTTTGGGGTTGTGGTGTTATCTTGTGTGACTGTGGAAGGTATTAGCCTATAGGCCTTACAACCTGTCATCATGGTTCGGACCCTTTTGCTCCCCCAGCTCAGGGCCCAGGATAGCTGTACAGTCCTCCGTGTCTATGTGACAGCCCTGGATGGTTTTTGTCTGAGAACTGGTTTAAATGAACACAGGGGGCTTTAAAGGGGTGTTGTATTTTCAGCCATAGAATGCACAATAAGCATGCACAGCAAAGTGCAGTCGCCATCCTGCCTTGTTCCTGATATTCAGTTTGTATTGGTGTCATATACTGTGCAACACTGAATAAAGCTTTTTTTTTTTTTTTNTTTTTTAAATGTTCTTATCACTGCCCAGCAGATTCACATCGAAGCCTCCTGTCCTTCCTGTCCTTTTTTTCAATCGATACTGCAATGTGGGTTGAGCATGGTCAGTCATCTCCCTACCTACAGTGTAAATACCGTCTGTTTCTGAAGCGTAAAAACCACATTATGCTTCTGCTCAGATAGACTGTTCTACAACACCCTAAGCCTTGCCCCATCTCATGTGTATTAGGTCAGATATGTTCTTTTTAGCTTTGCCGAAATAAAACTGGATTGAAACTGGGTATTTGTCATGTGGTACTTTTAATAGATGAGTTTTAAGTCCTTGAGTTTGGGAGATTATGATTCCCCAATATTGAAGTCAACATTTGTGAGTGAGGAAAAATGTGATTTTTTTTTGCAGGAACAAGTTGCTCACAACACATGAAATGCATTTGAAATAGTTTTATTAACTATTTTTCAGGTCTTACAAAAATATGACAAAATAAATTAAAAGAAATAAATAATCCCATTTCCCAGTATTTCTCTTTAAAAGATCGTTTTTTTTGTTTTTGTACAGTGGTACATTGGAAGAGCATATGATGTTCAGTAAGTGAGGCTTCCATGAAGATGTCTTATCTTAAACTCTGAGGTTAGAGTCAGGTTTTAATGTAGCTGTGGTGAGAATCTCACCTGTTCAAATCCACTCTTAAAATCCAGAAGAAGACAGTACATTTACTAAAATTCAGTCCTTTCCTACTGGTTTCACATTAGTCTGAAGGTGCTTGTAAATTCTAGATAAGCCCAAATCCTTAAAAGAACCGCTGTTGCTTTGATGGTGAATTACAGACGGCTGATGAGTCTCAGCTGTCTGAGCTGCCGTCCTTTCCTTAGCGAGGGACGCCTGCGCTTGGCCCGAGAAAACAGTGATGGTGCCGTCTCTGGCATGGGATGCCTCTTGATGAAGCTTTCAATCATGCCCAAAACTGTTCAAGATCTGTTCATTTACCCCAAAACAATGCTTATTTAAAGACCTCCATAATAGCCACATGCAGAATTTGTTGCTGCTGCCAAGAGTGCAAGGATGAAAGAAGTGATAAGTTGGTTAATGCTATCCATTTCTATTATACAAAGTTGTTCTGTAAGTTTTCCCTGAATAAGGAGGAACTACATACATGGAGGCATGTCCTAAACGCCACTGTGATGCGCTAGCATCAGCAAATGCCCTTATCTCTGCCTTCTCACTTAAGTCACCTCTGCTTTGAAACTGGCATCTCATTTCCTGTACAAACTTTCACAAATGATGACGTATGAACTCTATTGCATCACTCATCCCTGAAATCCAAATGCTGCGAGAATAAATGTTTTGATGTCGCTTTGCTCGACTATGCTTACCACCCTGATCTCTATCACGTGTCCCTTTAACAATGACCGGCCTGTGAGACTGATGCACATATTAAATTTCTCTCAGCCTTGCACTTCTCATTTTACATTTATAATGAACAATGACTTCCAAATATAAAAGAGAACATACTGTAGACTGAGTAAAATGATACTGTGACCACACAAATTGATGTCCTGTCCTTTCCTTATTGCATTTAATGTCGGTAAGATCTTTTTGTCTCTCTGTAGAAGTAGATTTTTGTATTTTCTTCAGGCATGTGACTGAAAGGTGGACTATACTTATTGTAAAGTTGTTACAGACGCATGAAAGCAGCCACAAAATATTAAAAAAACCTGTTTGAAGCTCAATGTCATCATCACCTCTAGACGAGACAGACTCTGTAAACACAAAGCGGTAGATGGATGAGATTACTGTTATTATTTGAATTGTTAGTTTGGGACGATTCCTCGCATTAAATATGAGACAGGAGGGTTCTGAGAGAGAGCTGACAGTGAGGGGACACAAAGAAAAGATGCATAGAGTCTGGCAGGGGATAATGCAGTAGGATGGGTGCAGCAGGAGGGGGAGTAAGTCTAGACTTATAGTAATACATGTAAGTCTCCTACAACTCAGTGTTATTGCCAAAATCCATCCCAGAGGTGATGGTGTGGAAATGCATAGTTAATGTGTCTGTCTCTCAACCTACAGTGTGGTGGCCTCTGAAACTTTTCTTTATCTATTACCATAACACAGTTTCCTTTCCTTAAACTGCAGCCTGGCACTCTAATTTCGCTGCCCCTGCTGTATACTGATGACTAGACACTGATGTTATGGGTGAATGGTCAATAGTGAATCAGAACAAGCGGTTCAACAACACATTCTGCCACGCGAATACACTCTGGCACCACCTTCTGGAGAGCCCACAGAAGTGAAATACCGTTTAATGGTAGATGATGGGCTTGTTTACTCGAGTAACATAACGTATACCAGAAAACAGTGTTGATGTACATGGTTAACAGAACATAAAGGTATACATCGGTTAACCTTGGGTTAACACTATAATCCGAAAAATACCGCTTTGGTTAAAAAAAGGAAATTCCCCATCATCAACACTGCAATAAAGCAATGCAGCAAATGGTGCATATAAAAAAGATACGGCGCTCAACATAAATAAGAGCAACTATTGTAAAAAAAAAAAAAAAAAAAATCTGAATATTTAGGAAATCCCATACTTGTTGAGAACAGGGGCAGGTGAGAAGATGGCATGTACCGTGTGAAAGGAGGAAATCAAAATAATTTGCATAATGTTATGAGGCAGGCTGGTGTCAGTCCTCTCCCCTGCAGAGGGAGAGATGTTTCTATGCAGGGCCTAAGGGATTTAGTGCAAATGTTACTTCTTTAACTCTGCGCTCGTTTGCCAAGTCTGGTTAGAGTGTGTGGAATGGAGCACCATCTGTGTTTACAAGGCGCTCCACGGGCTTGGATGGAGTACAGCTCGCAACAGGCTTCCATGCTCCATTTTCTCAAAATCACCTTCGTCTACTTCTGCTTTTTTTTTTTTTCGCTTTTTCTTGTTTTTCTCTTCCACTTGCTCTCTTGGGAAAAATACTGGTATGCGACAGATCGACTTACTAAGCTCTTTACTTCCTTTCCGAACAAATCTGCTACTGTCACAGGATGGGAGGAAGTGTACAAAGCTCAGCCATCACCTCTGCTTTGAAAATAAAGCTGGTGATATATCAGGGACGCTTATTAAGGGAGGGTCTATGTGATGATTGATAAGAATAATTAAAACACTTGATTGATATTGCTTTTCCATTTTTCCACTTCAATATAAAAGTGAAGGGCCCAAGGATTCCTCACAGGTAAAAATGAGACAATATCTAATGATCACTTGTGTTGTGACAGCTAAAAACACTCTCTGATGTACAATCTGTGATCCTTTCATACCACTGTATACGTCTTTTAATCTTTTTCCTCCACAACAGGCCCTTGTGTCCAAGTGGGAGGCCAACGAGATGCTTACAATTTATGACTAGAAGAAATCAAGAAACACAGCTCTCTGCTTTAAAGGCTTAAAAATATTAGAAACGCAGCTCATGCATTTCTTTATGTATTGCAGACAAGGAAGGATTTGTTTTTGTGTGTGTGTAAGGGAGTGTGTGTGTGTGTGTGTTTATTCGTCATGATAGGAGGGCTTACGTCGTTCTTATAAAGCCTGTTTTTTTTGTCTCTCATCAAAAAAGCAAACCAAACCAAAAGTCATCTCTCATCAGTTTCATTTTTTCCTCTCTCTGCTTCAAGTACCTCTACACACAGCCTGTGATAACACAGAAGGGAGGTCAGGCCTTTCCTCACAGTAAACACATCACTTCTTCAGTTGAGATGTAACCGACGACAAGTGTGTTCTCTATGGAGCTACTTAGAGCCGTCCAAGTCTGTCGAATGTCCATTCTCTGACCCTTCCCCTCCAGGCGAGGGGATCTCGTCCGGAACGCCGTTCAAGTCGGACCTGGATGGTTGTCTTTCTGACGCCTGTGATGATGATCCTTCCCCGGATCTGGGCAGCGGAGCCCCGTTCACACACGTCCCCCCCTCAGATTTCCCAAAGTTAAACAGTTTCCCAGGGTTGAAGGCTTTGCTGGGTGACTGAGAACGCTCCTGAGAGCTGCTACCTGATGATGAGGATGATGATGATGACGCTGTCGCTGTGGCGTTAGCGGCTGTGGTGGCAGCCGCAGAAGCCGCAGCACCTTCCTTCTTGTTCTCAGGTGACTTGAGGAATTTGAAGCTCAGGAACCCGGGCAGCTTTGGCTCGCTGCCGGTGGGTGACTGAGGGGAGCGGGCGCCACTCGAGGAGAACTTACTCTGCAGCGGGATGATCTGTTTCAGCTTCATCACGTTGTTGTTGGCCAGCAGAGAGCTGGGTCTCTTGGGCTTGTCCGACCCGCTGCCCCCTCCGCCTCCACCCCCGGGGCGTGATTTGCTGCCGTGACTTTTGTCGTGGTGGTGATCCCCAGAGGAGTCGCCCTTGCTGTCGTCCCGCTCCCTTTCCCGGCGGGCCATATGCTCCGCCTGCCTCTGCCTCTCCTCCTCCTCCCTCTTCCTCCTCTGCAGCTGCTGGTAATGCTGCTGTGCCTGCCGCTCATGCTTCTGCAGAGGAAGGGAAACATTCCCACAATGTATTTACTAGAATCAGCACTAACCCAGCTAACCATTACAATACTGCAGTGCTACCCGTCTAACAAATCCCTTACTAAGAATCCTGTATTAGTGCTGCAGGGGCCACTACAGCCTAATCTCTTCTCCATGTTCTACAACGTGTGTTTCTCAAAAGTATCATTGCTAAAATATCACCGGAACTTATTTCCAGCAAGTTATGTCCAAAAAGAAAGCTGCAGTGCAGCAGTACAGTGTGTTTGCAGCAGAAAGTTTGGCTCCTCTGATGGCTACTGGTATAGATTTTTATTATATTACAGTAGTCTGCACATAATGAGGTAGTCTTTTGAGGGCTTGTTCAAACTGCATGAATAATTCTGGAACGTGAACTTAATCCATCTCTTGCAACTTTCCCATGGCAAATAAAATGTTCTTGTTCTTATGCTGTCTCATCATTTACCTTAAAGGCCTCCCTGCGCTGATAATCCAGTTTAGCCATCTCCTCTCGGACCCACGTAGGAATGTCAGGGATGGCCACATGGATGACGTACTTCAGGAGGATGGCAAAGTGCTGCAAACAGACAGGCAGGTACAAAGAGGAGGTTTGAGACAAAACAAAAAATAATTAAATGAAAGCACAACCCCAATCAGATGTAGGGCACAATGCTTCAGGATACTCTTTAAGGGTGTGTTACTTGAACTAATTCTTGCGCAACATCATTTGGGCCGTGAAATTCTCCTCTTGATAGGCCTGACTGCTTTATCAGGCCAAGACATAGCTGCAGGCTGTTTACCTTTTTCCGAATATAGGCAGGCACACAGTGCAGAGCTAACAGAACCAGTATCTAAATATGTCTCAAGTAAGAGGAGAGGCATGAAGAGAGCTTCAGTTCATTTGTTCATACCTGTTGGAAACCCATTGTACAAGACACCTTTTTGTTTGGGTGCTTTCAGATCACCACATCCTCCTCTAATCTAACTATTTTTTACATCTCCTGGGTTACTAGATGGTTACAATGTGTTCTGTAATTATCAGAGAGGAATTTGTGACATGTTTCTATGGAAGGTAAACATCTGTAGTATTTGATGAAGCAATATATTCCGTCCTACAACCCTACAAAGTCAGGTATAAAAATAGACACAGTAGTAAACTTGTCTGCAGCCAAAATGCCTGGCACATTTGCTGATTACCATACATCTTGTGCATGGTCACAAAATGCTGGAGCCCTGAGAAAAAGTTTGAAAAAAGCACCGCTCTAAGCAGGAACAAGCCGCGGTACCTCGAGGATGACGATGGAGATGATGGCCATCTCAGGGCTGAGCCACGGGAAGAGACGCTGCAGCTGACCACACTGACCAATCAGGTAACAATTCACTATGATGGCAATCAGGCCCATGGCTTCCATCGCAGTCTGTGAAGGAGAAAAAAAAAGAAGGCTGAACTTTGCTGTTTCTTAACATTTACATGATCTTCCTTTCAAAATGGACATAAATGGAAGCCAGTGTTTGTTACATGGAACAGCATTACTATAATTCTTTTAGTTGTCCCTGTCTTTGGGTGACAGAGAATTCAGATGATTTACAACCACGGCAAAAAAACCCTCATGAGCCCGTGTTAACTTTCACAGAGTGTATTTCTGACCTGCCACTGGCCGATGCTCTCCACTCTGATCCCAAAGGGCCTCTGCAGGCCGGTGCAGAGCTTAAAGGCGTCACTGCGGATCTCAATGATGTTGTTGATGAGAGCGCACATGGCAGCCAGAGGGAAGGCCGAGGAGAAGAGCACCACGTAGCCAAACTGGACAAACATCTCTTGGTAGTCCTGGAAGGTGTCCTGAGAGGGGCAAAGTGGACCATTAAACCGCAGCTCTGTACAGGCTGGATGCTCCTATTTGGCAGCCAGAATACAAGACTACATTTCTGTAGACCAAATCAATGTACAATGGTACCAAATGATGTTGTTAGCTTTGTTTAGGTGTCATGTAGTCATTTATGACCTTTTGGAACATAATCCAGTGATATTCACATCACACTCATGACGCTTGCAGGGTGTCATGTAACTATGAAGGCTGAGAGTGGATTTATGTTGCAGTGCTTCTCTACCACATGTATGAAACCTGACCTAAGTATGAGGAGAATGACAGTCAAGTGTTCCCCAGCTAGCAACATATATGGCTAAGATGTTTACCTAGTATTAGACAACATTTTACACTTATTTTCTAAATGAAAGTCAGCTGTTTCAAACTGTAAATGATGATGGGTCATGTTATGTGGCAGATTCTGTGGAGGAACTAACTCTTCACGATCGTAATTTCTTAGTTTAAACCCAACCTGCGTCTTATTCTCATGTTTTGTCTATTATGACTATTGATAATTATAAAATTCTGCTCATCCATTGTGGATATTTGGGTAACAGTGATTCCTGCAACCACTACGGCAATCACGGCAAGGAGCGTGAGTCACCCACATCTTTCCAAATAATTGAAATCTATGAAAGAAACTGTGTCAAATACGTTTTTGAATCTGAACATAATTAAACACAGAAAGTAGTCCCCTGGAAACCCCTCTAGCTGTTGCAGTAATCGTCACAGAAAAGCAGATCTACTTCCTGGTCAACTTGTCAGCTGACTTATCTGCCGTATTCATGCACACACTCCATTTTTTATGTTTGTGCTGCTTTCACTTTAGCTTGTGTGCACGCTAGAGAGGTAGTAGTAAATGACGTTCACTTGCAAGTTTTTGAATTGCAAAAATAAAACGACATGGTACACATCAATAAAGGGAATTGCTTTACAAGCTCAAAGATGTGTGAGAGGATTTTGGCTTAATTGAAGTTTCTTTGGAAAGCTGTAGGAGCCTCCTTGCCCCAATCAACGTCATTCTTGCCTGAGATTGTGCATCCCAAATCTCTACAACAGAGGTGATGAGTAAACTGTTATAATGATTAGTCATAATATGAGAATAATAACACCCAGCTTGACAAATTCTGGTATTTCCCTTCAAATATGCACATTGCCATACTGTGCAGAGTTTACAGAATATGTTTAGTATCCTTCTTACAGCATAAGTCTGCATGCAGCTCTCCATCTCAGCCTGAGTGAGCGTGGTGCTCTCTCTCTCCTCAGGGGGGTCCATCCACGATTCCCTTTTTGTCTTCGGCTCGGGTCTCTCTGCGCTCCTGCCTCTTCTTCTGTGTCGCAGTGATGTGCTGCTCTCAGACCCAGAAGGCAGCGGGGCAGCGCTGGCAGCGCTGGCGGCACCGGCAGCAGCATTAATTCCCTCTGCCGCACCTGTCCCTCCCCCACCCGTCTCTTTCACATCATGGATGCCATTATCATCGTCGTCGTCACACATTTCAAATACAGAGGCAGGGTCCATTCCTTTTTCCACCATAGTGGGGCTCCCCTCCTCCAGGAAACTGTTGTCCATGGGAGGCCCACTGCAGGCCGGCCTTCTGTCCACCTTAACAACAACAACACCAACACAGATTAGCAACAAAAACCAACACTATTATATACTATTATATACTATTACTGCTAATAAAAACAGTTTTTACTGTATTTGCATAACACATTTTCTAAAATATGATCAAAGCATATTGACACCTCATAAATTTATGTTATCACACAGCTTATACCTTCTCTATGAAGCTGACTTTCCTCAGCTTCAAACCGCAGTCAATCAGACTTTCCTCCTCCGTCTCTCCTTCACTGAACCTCCCGCTGTCAGCCTCGTCCCTCTCACCTCCCTCCTCCTCATCAGGCACCCCGCATCCCCCGTTCAAACACTTCTTTTCCCTGAGAGAGGTTAAACGGACAGATAGATGTCAGACAAAATGTGTGCGTTAACTGCTCACAGTGGTGTACTGCCACTGTACTGTTTCCTCAGTGTCCAACTGGCATGAATCATAACTGCATGCAGTGCGCAGACAAGACCAAGTGCAGATAAAGTGGCTTTTAATTTGAACCCAAGCGAGTCTGTTTGTAGGGACTAATACTTTGAGTGTTGGTGTGAACGACAACTGTAAACACATAAATGTCATTGTTCATCACCCTGATCTTATGAGAAATTGTCAGTTTCTCTTCATGCATGCGTCAAATTGGTAAAGGATTCATTAAAACTGTTTTTGACATCCCTATGTTAATACTTGCAAATCTACATTTAACTGAAGTGTATGTTTACTGCATTTACTAAATGAAAGAGAGTTTAAATAATGTGTTTGACCTTCTTTCTGACTGCCCCAGCCCGGGCCTGGTGCCCCTCAGTCCAGGTCCTGGCATGGCCTGGTCTGTGGGAGAGGCCTGGGCTTTTCCAGCTGCCAGTCGGGCGTATTTTAGCAGCACTGAGAGTAGCAGGTCCCACACAGCTCGCAGTGTGAGCTCGCCCAGCTTGTGGCGCTCGTACAGGTAAGGCTGCAGCACCTCCTTCACATTTTGAAGGAACTGGCGTATGATGAGCAGAGTGGCCAGCATCTGACAAGGACAGAGAGAAACCGTCACAAAAAAATTAGCTGCCACACTGAGTGAACTTACCGAGAATATACTGTCCAACTAATCAGAGCATTTAAAGGAAACGCTTCCCTGGAAATATGTAGGATGCAACAGCTTAGGAATGCAAGGGCGTTAGAAATGGGTGGGTGGAGCAACAGAAGACCAGTGGGACAGAAGAGACGACATGATCACAGGCTGAGAAAGCAGTAGGATACACCCTCATGAAACAAATGCAACACATCAATCAAAACACAATTATGTATGTAATTATGTAATTTATCCACAAGCAAATCACATAAATCAAAAAAACTGCTGCTGAATGGTTCCTTATACATTAAAAATTTAATCTGTCACTGACTAGGATGTCTCCAGAAGTGTCACAACAGTGCAGCTGCAGTTTTCTGGACAATGTGATTTACTGTGGATGTGCCCTTTAAGACCATTGAAACAACATTTCAATGGCATATGATGCATCGAGGCCAATGACTGAAGAACATGGACACTCAAGGCCCTTCAGTAATACTCATACCTTTCCTGAACAAACCAAAATCACACACAACATGAACTACAAATAAGCTTTACATCAAGGATAATCCAGGTTTATTACAATTTCAGCCTATTTTCACTATTATTTGTAATAACAGCGTACACAACATGTTAATTGCAGAGATATGTGATCACAGTCTGACAGGGCAAGTAAGATAAGCAGTCAGAGCTTCATACAGGTTTTAAACAAACCCTCAGGACAGCAAAACTTACCATGTTTGAAAGAAGGGTACATTTATTGTTACCCAAACTGTCCGTTGTAAACATTCATCACAGTTTGCAGACTGGCTTTTTAGTTCTACTGTGACCTTGTTCACATCCTGAGTGATTGTCTCACTGCTCTTGCCCCATCAAGCTTTGTTGTAGTAATGTTGCTGTGTTTCCCGATCTCAGCAATTACCCTGGCCAATACAATATTGTCAAAACTGATAGAAATGTTACCCAAAACTATGAAAATAGAGTCCAAGTTGTAATTAACCAGAATTATCCTTTAACACTCAAAACCGAGCAGTGAGTATGTCTTCGGCCCTTTAGCATACACCCAGAGGATATACCTAATAAGAACTGCAGCATCACAAAGCTTACTATCTGTTATTGGCTTTAAAAGACATTGTTTCCAAGTTGAATAATACTGACGCACAATATACTATAGCTGCTAGCTATAGCGCAGACTGCAAACACGAAACCACAATAAATTCCTGACAAAGACACGGACAGAATGTTATTTTCAGTCAGTGATGGGAGACCTCGGAAATGGAGAAAAGGAGACACTGTTCTCCCACTGCTACCTACAGGAACGGTCAGCACAGATACGTCAGAGTCAAACACTGGCAGGATCAGGCTGACAACACCAGATGGTTTTCATTTCAGATTACAGACACTTAAAGGACTACAGTAGAGTTTTTGCATGTTTTAGCCAGGTTTTCTTACCTTTGGGACAGCTATGAAAATAGTATAATATAAAAATTAACTGAGAAATTATGTCTACTTATGTTTTTTCAATTTCAAATTTTACTCTTGCAGTTTAATGCAGTTGTAAGTGGAATGATTGTTTGGCAAAAATGGGAAAACTATGAAGCCAGGTGATGTTAACAGATTATGACAAGCTCATTGAGGTGGCACTCTGGTAGAGAGTGTAACAGAAACCGACAGACAGAGTGAGAAATTGAGGTACGAGTGGTGAGAGTTGTATCGGAAAAACAATTCACACAAACTGCACGGAAGGAAAAGGCCAATAAAAGAATCCCCATTGACTCCACATCCCCATGTCAAAGAAACAAAAAATGGCAAAACCACTCAACTATTGTAACTAGGAATGATGCTCGTATATGCAGCTGTGGTGGCACAATGGAAGGAAGGAAGATCGATCAGTCAAAAATAAAAAAACACCAATCATTTAAGCCGTCAGACCTTATCTCCTGACAGCTACATTTTAAATTCTCTACCGCATTAGACCACCCATTTATCATTTCTGTCTGGTGAAAGCTTCATGTCTCCAAAATATGGAGTTTTAAAGAAGCAAGACAAACAGGATTATATTTGACATTTTAAAATTACAAATTGGGTTTTGAATCTTGAGGCTGTAGCGAGTGATGTTATCCTTGAATCCAAATGAAACAATTGCCAAAATTGAAGTTGCAAGGTTTTCACCAGACAAATACAATCAACACACAAACTATATTATTTTATTATCAGCAGGTCGGTAGATCAAGTTCATGCCGTGATCGGCACGGAGCATGCAAGGTCAACACCAAGGTGGTCAGAAATGGACCTTTGACCTCTTGCCCAGACAGTGGATGTACAGGGATCATACTTTGGACCTGAGTAAAGCCCTGAAGAACCAGGGAACAGAGACCACAAGCATCTGGATCTTGAAGAAGACGGAAGGCAGCACATTGACCCGGACCTGCCGCTGCAGACTCCTTAACAGAGATAACACCAGCAGCATCTTCCACAGATGAACAAATGGATGGATGGTTATGGAAATCAATGCATGGACGCAGAGAGAGCAAAGCATTTAAGGATGGGAGTTTGCAACAACGACAGATGTTTGAGGCCGAATGAATTACTGAAGCTAATGCGCAACAGATAAACATCAGTGCCGAGAAGTTTCTTACCTCTTTCAGCCGCTCCATGTCTTTGAGGTAGAAACCAATGTAAAAAAGGCTGAGATAAGAATTTACAAACTGAAACTGCAAGAGAAAGAAATGCCAGGTGTCATTAGGAGGAAAGTTGTGTTTAAAAAAAAAATCTAAATCACATTTTAAATATTATGTAATAAAAAGCCACTCACAAGAACCATTTTGATGATGAGATTTTTCTCATAGGCACTCTGGAGTCTATAGTTTTCTGTGGAAAAACAATATAAATCATCTCTTATTGTACCTACTGCACCACTCATAGACAATGTAATATACTGCTACAACTAAGATGAAACCTAATTAGAGTTTACAAGAGATTATTGAACATCCACAAAGACTAATTTTACTAATATTATCTTCTATAAGAGATGCTCTGCTCTGAATATTAATGTAGATTTGGATAAACCCAAAAGTTCGACTCTCACCCATGTCATTGAGCCAGCAGGCAATTTTCCTGTACACCTCGTCACATGCGGTCACAGTGATAGCTAGCATAATTTTGGGGATGAAGCGAGCTAGCCGAGGCATCTCCTTGATCCCCATCACAAACTCCTGCAGAGACACAATCGCAGCTTTTTACTCTTCACCTCCGAGAAAAAAACAAAACATCAACAGACCAACACTTTAAAAGAGAAGGTATTTTCTCTTGCTTGATTCGCATTAAGTTCTACCCACAGCCTGTACTGTGCATTGTTTCTTGACACAGCCATCAAAGAACTTAGACGTTCGACAGGCTTGCTGCATCATTATATCAACCCATAAGAGACATTTGATGAAACTAAACAAGGACATATGCAGAGCAAGGAGATTTTTATCATTGGAACTACATTTATACAAGCAGGACACATAAAAAAAACGGATGCTGAGAGCTGACTGACCTGCAGCTCGAAGCAGATGAGCATGACCAGGAAGACAAAGCAGAGACAGAGGATACAGATGGGCAGGCTGACCAGCCACCTGAATACACGCCTCCGCCACGGAGGATAGTAGAACTCCTCGCATCCTGTTATGGGACTGCAGCGCTTGACTCCCTGCCAAGAGAGGCAAAGAGAGAGAGAAGTATGAAAGGGCCTGAAAGAGAAGAGAGGAGGAAAGGAAGATGGAAGGAGTCAGGGTTTTAGTTTCTCTCACCCGGAACTGAGGCCGTGGCTCCTCCAGGGATTCAGCAGGCGTGTCCAGCGTTCCCCACTTGTACGCCAGCTCAGCTCCCCTCCTCTTCCACCGCTCCAGAAATAGAGTGGCCCACACCACGTTGAACAGTGCAAACACCACACAGCAGATGTCACGGCTCGTCTGGAACAACCCAAACACAAACGCACAGATGCTTAAGACCATGACCGGGCGATGATCAAGTTGTTTTAGGGCTACGAAAGCTTCTCTCCTCACCTGGTCTGACTCGGTGAGCATCCACAGCACGAAGCCGATCACAGCAGGATATAACATAGAAGTGGTGTAAAATCCCAGCCAGGCAAAATACATGGCAATCTTCACCCCAAAGTAGTCACAGATATCGTCTGTAAACACCAGTGAAAAATTAGAAGGATAACATGACACAGTTATTTTAATGGAACCATGAGCAAAGTAAGTCACAATGCGCAAAAAGTACTTTCTCATGTTTTGTGGTTGTACTAGAGTGTTAGGTATATGTTGTATGTATATGTCAGTGTGTCTCTGCGCATGAGCATCTTGTTCTACTGACCTAACGGCTGTTTCTCACAAACAGCCTGGACCCAAGACTTCATCAGCTGACTGAGGATCCTCTGCTCATGGAGAGGAAACACCTGCTGGATCACGCCTCGCGCACTCAGCTCCGGGACTGCAGAGAATAATAAAAGCACAGAATAAAGTGAGTTGAAATTGACTGTACATTTAATTTGTTAAAGAGAGAAACATAGATAGAAAAAAAGTAGATATATAAAGACAAAACTAAACCTATCAACTACAGTAAACCATCAAATCTATCACAGTTGGCTTCTAATCCTTTTAAACCCAAACCAACTGAGGGATTATTTCCAAAGCCTGCCAAAGAACTGCCTTCTGTTTAATAAAGACAAATATCACAGAGTGTCTAGCAACACCGTCCTGATAAAAGATGCTGCTTACTGATTGGCTGGCCCTCCAGGAAGTTAATATTATGAAGCACCTCCCCATGTTTGGCACGTAGATTGTCCAGCCAGTATTTAATGATGCTCTGCCTCTCCTGCAGTGAACAAGTTGAGGAAGGAGTAAATTCAGGTGAAGCCTTGACAGCATATTTACCTGAATGTGTGTGTGTGTGTGTGTGTGTGTGTGTGTGTGTGCGTGTGTGCGTGTGTGCGTGCACCGACACTGACCTGTGAAGTAAAGAAGCACAGCTCGCTCTCAATGTTCTCGTAGATGTAGTCCTCCTCGCAGGAGAAGCTCCGCGTTCCTCCCCCAAACTCGGGCTTCACCGCTTTCCTCAGCCCCATCTCCTCAGCACCTCGCAACAAACTGCAGGACAACAAAGAGAGACCTTAAACAAACAATCCACCCTCTGATAATGTTGCAGAGATTTACATGTCTTAGCGGTAGTAACAGCAGAGTAACTAAGTAAGAGTTATTCAGATCGTCATGTTGCAGCTGTCAGTAAAAAAAGTTGGCATCTCTTCAGCTCTTCTCTTCAACAATGGACACTGAAGGACTTGTATCTAAACCTTACATTTTCTTTGACAACTGGTTAATCTTTNAAGCAATCTGAAGATGTCACTTTGTGCTCTGAGAAATTGTGATGGGCATTTTTCACTATTGTTGGGACATTTTATAGAATTAACTATTAATGAATTTCTCAAAACAAAAATCGACAGATTAATAAGTAATGAAAACAATTCTTAGTGGCAGTCCTATCATGTGTAGCTGAACCCTAACCCTAACCCTAACTTCTATTAAATTCAACATTTCAGCTGCGTAGAAAACATTTTACTGTAAATGACCACACTGTATTTGGACAGTTTTCCACAGGATTAAGAAAACAACAGAATTAGATAGATTGTCCTTCATAGTGTTAAAGTCATATGAACTCTCCTCTAATGCTTTAACCTCATCATCTCATTTCCCATCAGCCCCTCCTCCATCTCTCTCCAGCCACTCTGTCTCCTCTCCCCTCCTCCTTTCTCTCTTGCCTCTCATTTCACTCTTCATCCTTTTATCTCCCAGAGTCCTCTCCTTTGTCTCTTTCTCCCCTCCCTCCTCCTTCATCCCATCATCCCTTTCTCCTCTCCTTCTGCCCTTCCCAGCGGCTTTGTGCTGAAATCGCAGTAATAATGCAGCACCACGCCCTCTGTTACCTCCAGGCTGACAGCTCACCTCTCTCTCTCACATGTACATGTATACATAGTTTATACACACACACATACAGGAGCACAGCCTAGGTGGGACCGTAACATCCATCCATCATGCAGCTCCAGGCACTTGGAGGAGCAGTACAGTGAAGTGCGCTCAGCACCATGATGGATTACAGCAGGAATGTGAGGTGTAAGCTTCTGTATCACCGATGAATACTGCTTAGTGCGCAGCACCATCACAAGAAAGGTCCTTGCCTGAGAAAAGAAAAGCTGCATCTGTTTAAACCAACTGTTTAGTAATCTAAGCCAATAACTGCAAGGCCTTTCAGAGGTGTGCGGCTCCTGCTGCTGCCAGGAATCTTAATGAGATTCCCCCTTTCTTATTTAATCAAAAACTTTATCGCCTTTTACACTCTCCCTCCCCAAATACAAGAAGTCTTAATGTGGAGACACAGTGCAAGGGAATGTGTGGACAAAGCTAACCTTGTAAAAGAGCAGAATACTGCTGAGGGAGAGCGCTGCACGTAAGGTTTATGCTAATTTAGCAAATATATATCAGACGTAAAGTAGAAACTCAGCAGAACAGGATGGCATACTGTAAATTGCCCAGTCAGAGCTGAGGAATGAGTAATGGTATGCCAGCTAATGCAAGAGGAGGACGTTTACTGTTATGTCACACTGAGTATGTTAATGCTACAAACATTTTCTGCAATAGTTATTTTTTTAAAGCAATAAATGGCCTTTCTGAAAAAAGCACACACAGCAGCACTGAACCTGTGACCCCAGCTGTTTTGATGCTAATCTCATTCCCAGAATTTCTCCACTAGTAACCGCTCTCTGTTTCAAAACAAACACACAAGAGAAAGAGCATTTCAGGTCATAGGATGATATAAAACAAGCCTACATATGATAGCAAACACACCTGGATCCCCCAGCTGGTATTCTCACACAGCTAATGGAGGGATGGAGCCGGTTTAGTATGCAAAGGGAATGACTATTCAAGGTGAGTTTGAGAGGATGGAACACTTTCTGGGTTATCTTTTCCATCACATAAAATGTAGGTCAACCTATCTAGTAGCAGGTGTGTGTGTGGGTGTGTCTGTGTGTGTAGAGAGAGAGAGAGAGGAGAGTGTGCTTTGTGTCACACAGCAATCATTTCCTTGAGCATTTCATCTAAAACACACTTTCAGAAAGCACTCTCTCCATCCTCAGTCCTCCCTGTCCTTTTCTCTTTGTCTTAGTGCTTCACTCCTTCTCTTTCTCTCGTGTTCTCTCTTTGTTCGTCTCTATCAGTCTCTCTTTCTTCGTTCCTTCTGGCCATCTGTCTATTCCTATTCCATTCATGGGTAAAAGGTTTGGTTGAGAATGCACAGTCAGCAGAGAGGAGGTGAAATGCAGCAGGGGACAGTGAGTGCCACCCCGATCCCTTGGATTGTATTTCTCAGTATTTATACACCAAAGTCAATGCTGAGATTAAAATGACCCTGGGCTCGTCCCCAATTCCCCTGGGGATTTTTTTTTTTCAAAACAAGAGACTGTGTCTGGACCGTGTAATCAGAGCGAATGCAATCCATACCGTTTAGCCTGACTCTAACCTTCTGCAAAACTTTAAATAACCTGCAGCACAGCAGCTGGAAGCAGAGCAGTGGGGCTGTTACACCAGGCATCATGGCAGCTTCGCTAATGATTCACTGTGCATGAGTTAAACTGTTGTTCCTACTATAGCTGCAGCTAAATATAATACCATAATAAAAGGAAGGTGCAATTTTACACCAGTACAGAACAGAAGGGATATTTTTGTCTTTAACATCCCAGTAGTAGCATTTAAAAATAACTAAACCTCAAAGTACCAGAGGAAGCAGTGATATATACTGTATTATTCATTTGGCAGTTCATTTTCTGTCTCTGTTGAGAAAAGTTACTGCTGTAGCTTCTTGCCTGTATTCTGTCCAGCTACAGTTAGAACAGCAGTAATAGGTCATGACAGCAGTTGTACAGATTAAACAAACGAGATATAACACATTAATTATTGAGCTTTACAGGTGCTGGTTTGTTATCGGCGGACAGAGCCAGGCTAGCTGCTTCCCCCTGTTTCCAGTCTTTATGCTAAGCTAAGCTAACTCACTACTGACTGTAGCTTCATATTTACAATACAGACATGAGAGTGGTATCGATTTTCTCATCTAACTCTCGGCAAGACAGATTAAGCTTACTTCCCAAAATCTCAAACTGTTCCTTAAAAGATATTAAATCACTGAGAACATGACATTCTACATCACGTCTTCAAGAAACTCTCTTAATTATAGTCCTATATAAACTCATTGTATTCTACCTAATTTTTTCCTTCTTTTGACTGTCTGTTTTTCATACTCTCTTACAATTTTATTGTACAATATCACATAGTTATCCTAATCTAAATTCAATAATTAATAGTGAGTACACGCCAGCCTCTCTTGGCTGTCAAATAGAGGTGAATCGATTAATCAGTCGACAGAAAATTAACTGGCAACAATTTCAATCATTGTTTTAAGTCATTTATCAGGTAAAAGTTACAAACATTTACTTGTTCTAGCTTCTCCAATGTGCTGCTTTATGTCATCGTTGATTAAATATATTTGGATTTTGGACTGTTGATGAGAAAAAAACAAGACATCTGAAGATGTCACCTTGGAAAACTGTGATGAACATTTTCACTATTTTTTGACATTAGTCGATTAATAAAAGAAAAATAACTGACAGATTAATCAATAATAATAAAAAAATCATTACTTGAAGCCATACTGTCAAGATTGAGCACGTAAAATATTAATGACTAAATACACCCTTGCAGAAATGTGTTGCTAACAATAAACAACCTTTGTAGAGAGTCCTTACTTTTCATATGTAGCGGTGACGAAGAATGCGTAGACTCGTGTGTGCTTGTGATGTCGGATTTGGATGATGAGCTCTGGGATTCCCAGCCGGATGTGGTTCAGTAGCCATAGCAACGTGTGGTCATCTGTAGTGTCTGTGGCAGGAAATGAAAAATAAAAATACATACCCACGCATCACTGTACGCGGGAGCTGCCGAGTACTCCCACAGTCTTGTACTATTTATTCCTGAGCAACAGCTGGAGGTCAAGTGTCGTACTAACAAACACTTGAGAATGACTCTTCTTCTCTGCTTTCTTAGCTGGTTCACGGTAGGGATAAGAAAGTTAAGTGAGGCAGTATCATCAACATAATAGTCATGATCCTCATCTTTATTATCAACAATATAAAACTGTATTGATTCCTACTGTTGCAGATAAAAGTTACCAGTCTATGCTGCTCAAAAGAGTATTGTTTTCTTCCTCGCCTGGAGAATGAGAAGGTAAATTTACAGCTTTACATTTATAACAAAAAAAAGGATTGAAATTATGGATCACATTTTACATTTTGTGGAGCTGCAGCATTAAAATAAAATTTTGTGTTCAATTAAACAATGCAAATGTGTCTGCGTGTGATTATTTGTGAGGACCAATATTTAGACCTTGAGGGCACAGACACTGGAAAGTTAGGACATTACAGCCGGTCTTCACTTCTTCAAAGGGCTGTTTGAGGGTTAAGGGTTAAGCTGAAACGATTAGCTGATTAGAGAGAAAGTTATTGGGTGACTATTTTCTTATAACTGATAAATCATGATAAAGTCACCTTTCAAACAAAAGTGCCAAATATTTGCTGGTTCCAGCTTCTCAAATGTTAGGATTTTCTGCTTTTCTTTGTCTCATATAATAGTATACTGGATATCTTTAGGTTTTGAACCGTTAACTGAACAAAACAATCAGATAATTGGCAGATTAACAGACAATGAAAACTGTTAGCTGCACCTAGGTTTAGGTGAGGGTAAGGGTTGACCTTAGGCATGTCGTTGTGATGGTTAAAGTTAAGGCTAGGGGTGTCAGTGAGGGTCCCCGCAAGTATAGAAATACAAACATGGGAGTGTGTGTGTGCCTGACCTGCAAATGTCATGAGGACATCACAGTTCTCTGTGGGCACCGTTTTCATCCAAGACTTATGAGACATGATGTGTCTCCCCGCTTGCAGCAGCCGCTTTCCAAACAACTTATCTGAGAGGGAAAGAGACAGGCAAAGAGAGAGGGGGGGGGGAGAGAAAGAGAGGGAGAGGGAGTCACCTTTTCAAAGTGAAACAGTGTAAGGAGCAATGACATTTCTAACATTTTCGGCAAACCCCCTCCAAAACTCTTACCCCTGCCGCCCCATCACACCCACAGACAGACACGCACAAAATCGTCCTTCTCAACGGGACAGATTTAAATGTCACGTCGCTTTGCCTCACAACACGAGATTGACAGAGCTAATCCTGCCCTGCCAAGACCAGAGGCCACACATTGTCCACACTCTCTGAACTGTCACACACACACACACAGCTCAATCAACTCAACACATGTAAGCGCAGCTATTTCTCAGTGTTGTGATGCGTCCTGAGTCTCAGGAATAACCACATACAAGCCTTGAATAATAAAAGACCCCTCTTCAAGGTTCATGGCACGATGGGTAAATATTTCGACTGTGCTGAATACACAGCCAGTACAGTGAATTCAGCTCCTGTGTAGAATTACCTTGTCTCTATTCCTGAAGTCAACAGCACACCCAAAATAGCTCTACTAGCCACACAGTAATGTCACATTATAACACAGTCGCCCTTAATGCAGCAGTGTGAAGGGAAATAATGCATAGCGTATATTTCTTCTAGGGTGGATACTGTTACGTCATGGAAAAATTGCATTTTTAAAACAACCGCAGTTTTTGTGTCAAGGCTCAAATGATTATCTTCACTCTGACACCTCATTCATCTGTCACTGATCCTCCAGAGTCTCGTATTCCCAGCGATATATACATCAGAAAGCCAGCAGTGCCAATAGGTTAAACAGGACTAAGTGATTCTGCAACCACTATAACCCCAGACCCTGCTCAGCTGACAGAGGACAGTCTGTGAAAACCATTTCCTGGGTCCTGAATAATAATGACAGCAGCCTGGAGAGAATGCCCGTCCCACAACAGCCCTGTGATCACTGAGGTATGGAGCATCAGAGGAGCCGGAGAGTGGGGCACTTTCCAGAGATCATGCACAGGCACGTTTAGTATCACAACATTTGTCCAAGAAAATACTAAGCAAATACATTTTTATGTATTTGAAAACAGTAGAAAATGTTAGATTTCTATGAGTGGAAGCAAACGAGACCAAAATATGAAAGCTACATATCATTTTACACAGGAAGTTCATGTCCATCCTACAACTGGTTTACATTTTGCTTACATGGTTACAAAAGTGAATGCACTCACATGCACACTCACAAAAGGTCAAGGCCACGGCAGGCTGTAAATTTAACCGTGATATCACCTCTGCTAGCATGATGCTGTAAATCACACAGTATCTCTGCGTGTTCTGTGGATCCAGTAAACACCTGTCACATAAAAACGTCACTGTGCTGCTGCTGGGTGTGTCCCTCTGCTTCCTGGAACAGAGTGGTGACAGAGAGGGACACACAGTGGGGCTTCCCAGAAACAAGCCCGGTGGCCTTTTTCCAAAGAATATATTTGTTTCCCATGTTTGCAGTATGTATGTGCATAGGCACTGCACCAACATGCAACATAAAGCTGCTGCACAAACTAAGTCATTATGCCATTTTTAACAGCTGCAAGTACATTTTTTGCACTTATTTTCAGAAAAATTAGGTCTGCTGGCATAGTGTTTTTAAAGCTGCACTAATCAATATTTTTACATCACCAAAGAATTACCACCCTGCGGTTGTACGCCTCCGCCGACCAGTAAAGTTGCAGTTTACATACACGTCTGTCCAGACTCATATAATATATGTAGTTAAGACTATGAAGGAATTCAATAAAAAGTTTTAAAGTTGTAATCTCAAAGATTTTCATTTCGTTCTCTTTCACGGCACCTATGGCGATAATCGGTAATTGCAGGTGTGTTTTTGGACCTCACTTCAGTTTCAGTTTCAAGTTTCATCATCTGCAGTCATCGACCTTTTCTTTGTTTGTTCAGCCATAATAACCGTTTACTCACAACGCTAGCAGAGACCAGAAAAAAACAGCACGCCGCTTCACACACAGGTGAGTTGAGGAGAGTTAAGTCTCTCACTCACTGAGCTACTTTACATGAGACCTGGTGGATGTATTCCCAGTACACTGACCTGCAGTTACTAGTATGTCTGTATTACCACCAGTCCACGCTGCTGGTGTTGTGGGTCCCAGTGCCATGACAACAGCAGCCCATAAGGGGCCTATATTTAGCCCTGGATCTCTGCCCACTACCATTGTCCTGCTGATTAAATAACAGCAGACAGACAGACAGCTGCCCAGGGACGACTTTCTCAATCTGTCAAGGTTGTTTCATCCAGAAACTGTTTGACATTATCAGATTAAATTTCTCCTTGTGTTGTGGGCGTGGGGGTGGTGAAGAAGTCCAGTTTTCTGTGGACAGTGTGCACATGCTGTGCTGTTCAGGGGAAGATTTGACTCCTCAGTTTGGACTTGATCTTTGGAGTTGATTTCCCACCGGTGAACAAACTGACAGCAAAATTCAATTTGGCCAAAGAGGGAGGATGGGTGTCTCACTTTGCAGGGATGAGATGCTCACCACCAGCGACAGAGAGAGGCGAATATTCACAATAAACACAAATGATCTCGCTGTTTATGAACACCGGATTTTTTTTCAGCGTGCACACAGAACGGACAGCTACCAGACTGTGAGGAGATATTCACTGAATTTGACAAAATATGTATTGGATTAGAATCGCAGACTACAACTTTAAATTGTCAGCTTTCTGTATATAGCTGTTGCGACATAAAAGTACACATACTGTGATGCAAGATTTTATCCATATTGCCAACTGTCAACACTTTGAGTCATAGTCAGAGACACTTTCACATTTACACAGTCAATTGATATATTGTTAATATAGTAATATTGATTACTACAGCTTTAAAGTGACACTGTGTAACTTTTCAAAGAAGAAATGTACCATTCTTTCTCCTACAAATTAAAAGTCGAATTCACAAGTAATAAAACACACCTTTGCCCAATTCAATACACTCGGAGGTTACAGCCTTACTTGGTCTGGTATGACCAATAGCTTATGGCGGCTAATGTTAGCTAATGTCAGCAAACTTAAGATAGACACTGCTCTATAACTGACGTTACTCTACTGCGCTTTTGTTACTGTTACACTAGTTTTTAACATTATTCTGTAATTGTCACTTTTGTCCACAATAGCTGCCATTCAGCAAAAGTTAAGAGTCTCACTTTAAGGTTAATGTTCCGTTTAAATGAACAGTGTTTCCGTGTTTAGTTGCATAAATGCTAAATGCCTTCTCTGGATTTTGAGAAGAGTCTGACCTGACAGATCTGCTGGATTTAAAAACTAACAGCATATCATGTTATTTACTGTGGAACCATTAAGAGCTTTTTACACCAGCTGGAGGATCTTAAACTGAATTGTGAAAGTAAAAGGGTAGACAGTGGAGGTCAGATTTTTTTCACCTGGTTAAAACACGGGGCTGAATTCTAAATGAGCTGCAGTCTGTAACTTGTTTTAGCAGGAACGCCCATTAGGAAGTAGGGGGCTTCTCTGGTCCAAAATCTGATCCAAAATGGACCCATAAAAAAACACAAACCAGACTTGCATGAATTAGTTGGGTTTTTTTTTTAAAAAAAGATCTGAAAGAGACCCAGGAACAGTCACACCTGGATGTAATTTGGACCCGGCCTGACTTGTCCTGGTTAAGACCTTTTAAAAATGCAGTCGTTGTTTGTTACTTCTTCCTTTGGTGTGTCGCATTGTTGTAACAGAGTTGTCACTTTTCTAAACTCTGCTGTTTCTACGCTTCAGAAAGGGCAAACACTATGTTACAGAAGTATTTTAGAAGATGGATTATTTTTCTCTGTGTTTCTGTCTTGAAAGTCTGGCAGTGAAATAAATATGCCTGATATTTCTAAACATCCTGTCTGTATTTTTCTCCGTCCTGTCAGGTATGGTGCTGGTTTGTTTCGAGGGCGACTCTGACGGCTACATCAACCTGGTGGCCTATCCCTACGTGGAGAGCAGCATGGAGGGAGGGACCGCGGAGCACGAGGAGCGTGACCCCCCGGAGAGGGAGCAGCCAAGGAGGAAACACTCCCGGCGCAGCCTCCATCGCTCCTCCTCCTCCTCTGAACACAAGGAAGAGCGACCAGACAGAAGGGAGGCGCACGACACAGACACCTCTGATAAGTAAGATCGTATTAAAGGAAGAGATCTCCAAAAAATAAACCATGGGTGAAACAGTCAGTCTATTCATTTATTAGTTGGTTGACAGAAAATTAATCACAAACTGTTTTCATAGTGATCATTTTTCAATGAAACATTCTCTGGTTCCAACTTCTCCAATATGAGGATTTGCTGCTGTTTTATATCACTATAAGCTGAATATCTTTGGGTTTGGGACTGTTGGTTGGACAAAAGAAGACATTTGAAGATGTCACATTTGGCTCTGGGAAATCGTGATGAGCAATTTTCACTATTTTCTGACATTTTATAGACATTTATTGACTCATCAAAAAAATAATTAATTAATTGATTATGAAAATAATCATTAGATTGCAGCTATTTCTCCCAGACATTATGGGAAATAATCATCTGGAGTCTCGCGCTGCTTAGTCGTGCCCAGAACACCTCCAAAGAGAGGCAGCCAGGATTCAGCTGCTTGTATCAGCAAAGTCAATTATTTTCAAAGAGTACAGTTTTAATTGTGATTATTTTCCATGAGTTTTAGCCACACTAGCAGCATCTCCAGGAATGACACTGTCTGTCTGTCCACCACTTTGGTCCAGATTGAAATGTCTCAACAACTATTGGATGGATTACCATGAAATTTGGAGCACATATTCATTCATTTGGTGATCCCCTGACTTTTTATCTAGCGCCACCATCAGGTCAAAATTTCAATTCTTCCAATACTTTGGACCAAATACCTGTAAAACTAATGACATTCCCATCAGCCTCAGCTGTACTTTGTGTTTAGTGCTGATTGGCAAATGTTAGCATGCTAACACGCTAAACTAAGATGCTGAACATGGTATGCATAAACATTATACCTGCTAAACAAAAGCATGTTAGCATGGGCGAATAAACTCTGACTTCACAAATCCATCATAGATGCAACAGTTTGAACAGAGGGTCACCAACAGTCATTTTTGCAATATTAGTCACCCCCTCTCCTCCTCCCTGCAGTCTCGCAGAGCTGAAGAGTCCCCGGCTCGACCCAAAGATCCATTCAGATGTTCCCTTCCAGATGTTGGACTGGAACAGTGGTTTGAGTTCAGAGAAGATCAGTTACAACCCCTGGAGCCTCCGCTGCCACAAACAGCAGCTCAGCCGCATGAGGTCTGAATCCAAGGACCGCAAACTCTTCAGTATCCTTCCTCAGCCAATCACTTCCACTGATACTCTACAGTCTTTTTTTTATTTCACAAAAAAGCTTTTTCCGCAGCTTTCAAAACTAACTCCACCCGCTGATGGAGACCGTGAGGTGCAGTTTAAAGCTCTGGGGGGGAAAAGAGTAGTAATAGATCTTTCTGTAAGATTTTTTCATCTAACAGCTGTTTCCAAGGTCAAGAATAAACTTGACCTAGTAAATAGTGAATGAATGTAGCTGTGGAAATTATGTAAATATGTATATACAAGCACTGATGATGTGATTATTCACGAGAAGTCAACCACTGCCCACAACTCTTTTAGTAGTCGACTATTTGACTAGTCGAGTAGCGGAGTCGTGGAGTAGCGTACGGGTACAATCAGAGGCACTGAATGTAAATGTCAGTGAGCCTGTGAGGATTAAAGGGGCGGGTGGGAGGTTATCAGGTCAAAGGTCATGTTTTGATCTTCAGCTTCAAAGAGAGCAGACTGCAGCTGCCTGGAAAATACAGCAACACACACTGTCCTCAACGAGGATCTGTGCTCAGTCAAAGCAGATTCAGCAGGGCTGCTGTCAGAGAAGGTTCTCCGTGCAGATACACTCATTATCAGCATCCAGTGATCATCTTTGAGGCTGACAGGATTTTCTTGTTCAGAGCTTTTTGGGAATGAGGTTTTTACAGCAACTTTTCAAACAAGAACATCCCTTTAATTGTAAAGAGAATATGAGACAACAGAAAAAGCAGTTGCCATTGTTCTGTGTGAAATATACGTATATGCCAAACACAAAGTTCACACTAACAGTGTGGCAAAGACAGAGAAGCAAAGTGGAAGAAATAAAACTTGCAAGGAAAAAACAAGTCAAGTCAAGATGTAAATGAAATCTAATAGTAGCCTATAATGTATTCAGAGTGATCATCAGGGATATTCTGTCTCAGTGAAAACCATGTTTGCAAAGTTTCATACTTATTCAGAACCAAAAGGAAGGAGGGGCTTTACAGTGGGTGTGTCTGGGTGCTTATTTTCAATAGAAGTGGAACAGACTGATGGAGAAATACTAGTATGAGATTGCAGAGATATGTGTATAGTATTATATAGAAAGGTGTTGAATGGACCGTATCATAAGTCCTCAAATAGTGGGCGATGCTTTTATGTACCTCACCTACAGTGCATGGAGAACATTTATTTGAAACAGGCTTATGTTACAGAGACGCTTTTATTTCTAATTTTCACTGTTTTATATTTGATCTGTTTTCTGATCTACCCCTTTTTTAATTTGATATAAACTAGTGCAGTGCCCGTTCAAAACGTGCCGTTCGGAACGGGCCGATTGCTTGGCCTCCAGTATTGCTGCGTGCAGCTTTCTCGAGAAACGCTCATCCAAACAACTTCACACTCGACACTGCACTTCCATGGGTCCTCAGCAATACACTGCCAAGTGATGAAGTCGATAGGATGAACGGTTGTCGAGATAATCGAAGGACAGACAGACAGACAGAGATTCCTTCCATTTATAGGTAGATGAAAGCTCAACACTTCCTCCATGTTTACCTGTTGTCTTGATAAATTCAGCACTATGTACAATTCCACAGCACTGATTCCATCAGTACAACAGTTTCTCTTTTGAACAGAAATGGAGTTCTCATTGACAAATACATCAGTCTCTTTTACTTTGTTCTTTTTTATCGATGCGCAGCTAAAGCTCTACACTTGCTGCAAAATACATCATTACATTGAAAGCATTACAGCAGCTCAAAGGGCCAGTAGGCTGTTAATGTGAAACATTTGCAGTAAGTGTTGAATTTTAGTGACGGTAACCTTGATTGAAAAAACAGCAAAGAATGGGCTTCTAATTCATTATCAGACTTTCAGACAAATCAGTTCCCATTAGCAGTTCTGCAACTTCACGTTGACTCATTTATTATATTTTGTCTCTGAAATAGTTTTTCCATTAGAAATGTGATTCAAGTACAGAACATTATAAGCTGTTGTGTGTACCTCTCCACCTACTATAACAAATCTCCAGATTAGGTCGAGATCAGAGATGGTTCGCTTGTTGAAATTTGCTCCTTAACTGCAGTGTTTCAACCAGAGTTCCTGTTGTTGGAGAACGTGGTTCACCACTTTTCTTACCCCTGCATCCTGGACCTGAAGATGGGCACCAGACAGCATGGAGACGATGCCTCCGAGGAGAAGGCGGCCAGGCAGATGAAGAAATGTGAACAGAGCACTTCAGCGACGCTGGGAGTCAGAGTGTGTGGCATGCAGGTACAACAACCGCTGCTACAGCTCAGACAGCGTCATCGAATACATCGCAGCGTCAGTCCATCACAGTCCTGAACAAAAGATAATCAGCTGAGGCTCATTTATCTTTACGACACCCATCAGTTTGTCACAGTTCACTCTGCTGAATAAAGTGGGTCGAGTAACATAGTAATATCAGATGCACATTTAGAAACAGTTGGTAGCGTGCATTCAAAGAACAATAGAAATACAGTCTTTATTCCATTTATATAGATTTTATTTCCCATCCATCCATCCGCTATCTATACTGCTTGTCCTTAGAGGCTCGCGGCTAGATTTTACTTTTCTAATTATTTTGTATATGTATGTATAACAATGAAATGGCCCTGCACTGAACAGGTATGTAAAAATGTTAATCTTGAATGTGAACAGTTGCACTGTTTGTGTCAGTGAGACGTTTGTTGGTTTCCCACCTGTCTCTGCAGGTGTACCAGCTGAACACCGGTCACTACCTCTGCAGGAACAAGTACTACGGCCGCGGTCTGTCGATCGAAGGCTTCCGCCAGGCCCTCTACCAGTACTTGCACAACGGAAAGGGTCTGAGGCAGGACCTCTTTGAACCAATCCTGAATAAGCTTCGCAGCCTGAAGACGGTGCTGGAGAGGCAGGCGTCCTATCGCTTCTACTCGTCTTCACTGCTCATCATCTATGAGGGACAGGTGAGCCGGGACTTAAATGACTCTGAAGGTTTCAGATGTGTGTTTTGGTAATAAATCTGCTCTGTGATCATGTGCTTATCAGTTAAACTAAGAGTAATTCACTGGGGCTAATTGAACTTTGTCAAGCTCAGAATTTTCACTATAAAAGCGTGAGGTGAAGTCCAGATGAGGTTTGTTTACGTTCCATAAAAGTAACTGGAGCCAAGCCTGGATTACCAACCAGGCCCAGGGACCCCAGACCCTCAAGAGACACAAAGGCTAAGATGAGCTATGCAGCAAGTGCTTTGTGCTAATTTGATTAATTGCTAATTTTTTGGTAATATGCACTAAGTACAATAAAAATTGAAATGATAAGGGCATACATTTGTACCTTTTCTTGTAGAAGGGCCCCCTGTGATGTTGTTTTAACATCTTAAATGTTACAGTTAATATTAGGCTTACATATATTTAATTCACTTGCTTTCAATCAAATTATAATCAAACCAACTTGGGGCCCACTACCAATTTTTATCTCAGATTCCCACCTAGTGAGTTAGTCCTGCCCTGACTGCAGCACACTGTGACATGTTGGATACCCCCTGTCATGCAGACACCCCAACTAACCAGTGTCTAGTGCAGCAACAAGGATGTAATCCCTCACTGGCTTTCCACCCACAAACACTTACAATTGTGTTTTTTGGACACATCATCTTCTGTTTTTTCTCAGTTTTTCTCATGAAATAAACCCTCTTGGATATCAGATAACAGGTTTAACTTGGTAGCAAACAGTTGCTTATCTACACATCCAGCAGTTACGGAGCAACGTTAAGATTCATTGTGTTCATCGTCGTGTTTGTGTCCACTTGATGAATGTAAGTCGAATATTCACTCTCTTTTAGCTCTGTTTTTGGTCTCTACCAACTACTGATGGAAATATCTTTCTCTTTAGCTGCTAAATGCTCCACTGTGTTCACCAGATAGTCTGTAACTGTGTCTGTCTGCTGTTTGGTGCTGAGCAAGTCGTGTACAGAGGGTTTTTAGAGCTTTTTTTCTGAAAACATCTGACTGTCGGCGAAAGTGGCGCTATGAGAGTGGTGAGAGTGAACCAAAACAGTAAAGTTGTGGGTTGGACAGATAAACAATGAGCTGAAACTCACTATAAAGCTCCGTAAAGCAGAGAGGAGCTGCAAATTCAGGTGATAATTCTCTGTAGGTTCTGTAGGAACGACACCTTTCACTTTGTCACATTAATCAAAAGTTTAAAGAAAAACTGAATTTCTCTGAAGGTAAAAATGAAAAAACTTTTCTTTCTCAGTGTGATAGTTTAAAGTGACCTGAGCTGATGTTTTGTGTTTGTCAGGTTCATACTGATCCCTGCTGTGTCTGATTCTGTTTGTAGAAACCTGAGGGTCCTTCAGTCCTCAGCTCTGGGCAGCATGCAGCCTTGCAACAGAAGAGTCCCGTGGCCCCTGCAGAGCCCCACTTAGGCCCCGGGCCCCACGCACCTCCAGCCCCCGAAGCTCCCTGTGAAACGGACATGAGCCAGATCCCAGACCCAGTGTCACTGTCCTCTCAGGGACCTGGACTGATGGCTCCACCCTCCCCCTCCCCTCATCCTCCCCCACAGGCCCCGCCCACCAAGTCAGACTGCCACTCCTTCCTCCCCCCTCTCTCCTTGCCTCACCCCCATCCTGACTCCTCCTCCCCTGCTCCCAGCTTAATTTCCTTCCCC
>NTHP01000189.1:140237-170150 GCA_003416845.1 Oplegnathus fasciatus
ACTCCCCAAATCCCCCCCCACACCTCCACTCTGCACTCCTCTTTCTCTACAGAAACCAAACCTGGACAGGTGAATAGACTCTTTTAGCGTTACCTTGAAAACGCACTCAGAAACACATCCAAGCATCTGTTAAAGCAATAGATGGTGATGATAGACGGCAACTTTTTTCTTCAGCAGTGCAGAGGGCAGCATCGCCCACAGGGAGAACGGTGGTAAAGTGCAACAGCGATTTGCATCATAGAAGTAGGCTTTAAGGAGAGAATATAGAAACGCTGTATGTCCGTTTTTGGGGCTTAATTCAAAAACGTTAGTAGTCGGTGTCCTGTAAAATCATCCTCTGGGTTATTGTGTAATATCGAAAGCATAAGTGTCACTCTCCCAAACCTGGTCTGGTGATATTTTTCTTATTGCCAACAAATCCCATGAAAAGACCAAAACCAACAGTGAATTGATCTACTAACAAGTGTTATCTGTGTATCCAGAGCCTGATATATCTTCTTCCTCTGTGCCATAAAACTATAATACCATAAAAAACATCAGTAAGCGACACTGTTGCACTGGCTGACATGTTCCTTAATCACCATGAACACACACTCTGTAGTTTATTTTGACTCAATCAATACACACTGTCCTGCTGCCCCAAATACTCACTAGAGCAGCAAATGTGTATTAATCCGCCACTGAAAATAGTCCCCAGTAAATGCACTATTTCCTCCTGTTTGAGTAACGTTTGCTGATAACTATTTTGGGGGGTATTTCATGCCTTTATTTCATACCTGACAGTAGAGAGATGACAGGAAATTTCTGGCCGGACTCTATCTGGGGACGTTGTTGTTGTTCATGGTCGGCGCCTTAACCTAGACTAGCCCTAGACCACCAGGGCGTCCCTGAAAGTTTATTTTTGACATTGGGAAGAGCAGCTGACAAAACAATCCTCCCACAACGTCCATTTAGTAGCTGTTCTGGAGCTTTCAATCTTCCTCAGAAGATGGCTCAGTTGTTATGGAACTGTAGATTTTAAAAGCTTTGGAGACTTTTTGTCCATGTTGGATTTTAAAGATCAAAAGCTCCAGAACAGCTACTAATTGATGTTTCCTGTTGATGTTTCCCATGTCAAGAATGAACCCTCAATCCCTTTTAAGCCAACATGGACGAGAAGTCCTTAAAGTGCTCAGAAAAATAGAAATAATGGATTGTGTGATATGATCAAAAGCTCTACTTAACGGACCTTGTGATAAGAATGTTTTGTCAGCTATATATTTGTGAGCCTTTTTTTTTTTTTAAGATTTAGGTCTTCAGTAGGAACAAATGGGCTCTGGTCTGAGAGCCACAGACAGAGTAGGGAATTCAGAAAGGTTTGAGCGACAGACTAACACATTGATGGTTTTGGTCTTTTCATGGGATTTGTTGACAGTAAAAGAATATAGAATAATATCAGCCTTATTCTTTCAGTTAGGGCTGGGTGATATGGTTGAATGACAAGAATATTTAATAAGAAGAATATTTTTCTTACATATATTATATACATATATATAACAATATGGCAAATCTGCGCAAAATCACACGAAATAATCCAATTCATGTTCATTTCAATGAACCTCCACTGTTTAAATCAGAAAAAAACTTCAACTAAATTTGGAAGGTTTTTTGGTTGGAATCATTAATTTGGACAACAGAGTTTTGTGAAACATGATGCATTTAAATCATCATGATCAATTCCACTGGAAGCTTTTAAATAATGATGTTGAATTATTGCCCAGCCTCAAAGGAGTCACATACAAAAGAAAATACGTAATTCATCATCCTGTAACTGCAGAAGCAGAATTGGCCACAATGTCTCATTTGAAGATGTCACCATTTATCTCATCTGATTGGCTAACAGGGTCTCATCAGGACCAATCATATTTGTCCATTTATGCTTCCTCCAACAAGTTCCAGAGGCCGGCTGTGACGCAGCACCGCCCCCTGCTGGACACCAATAGGAAATTCAACCCCAGGAGCTGGAATAAGAGAGAGCAAATATGAATATTTTATTTTTGGTTTATCAAGGTGATAATTTATTTTTTTATTGTACCTTTACCCACATGTGTGGGTAAACGTTTTGTCTTTTACATGTCTCTCCCCCAAATGTATAAAATGTAAAGAAATTAAGTGCATCAGAGACACAATGTGTGAAATGTCAGGAGAATACGCAGTATTATTATTCGAGCTAACTCAAGTCTGTTGTGTCTGCTGCTGACTCAGCTTCAGCCTCGTTCTCTTTGGGTATCAACAGACAAAACAAAGAAATTGTCGCAGCAAATCCAGACTTCAGTCAGCTCACTGAGCCCAACACTTGTGCCTGCTGTGGAGTTGTTGCTCAGGTGGGAAGCTCTGTTGAACGTGTGCGTGTGTGTTAGAACAGAGGTAGACGCCATCTTTAGTCTTTGGTTTGTTTCACTTCACATTTAAGGAGTTGGTAAAGAACTGCATGCACATTAACGTCCTCCTGTTTGGGTCAGTTTCCACCACAGCGTCAAACATTCTTGTTACAGTCATCACAGAAGCAGCGATGGTGTCCTCTCAGATCATGATATTCCATCATGGATATTAGCCTCAATGATTGATCAGTTATTTAGCAGCATTTTCTGCATCTGACATCATCCTGACTGTTTGTTAGAACAGTGAAAGTAAGTGAGATTAAATCTTTCCAGAAGCTTTTGGGCTCATGTTGTAATTACTGACCAGACGGACACATCCAGCCCTGCCCGACAGGTGAATCCTGCTGCAGCAGAAGGCTCCGGATCATATGAAATGGTTCTGATTCAACACTGCCGGTTCTCTTCAGTCGCTGGGGCAGAGACGTACTCACGTGAACCAGTATCACAGAGTCCCAGGATCTGTGGGATCAGTTCACAAGGGTTTAGAAAATCTTAATACAAAGTCACTAATGGCCCTTTTTGACCAAATAGTCTCAGGAACCGAGGAGCTCCAGGAACTAAATCGGGACCTTAAACCTGCAATAACTGATTTTTTGGCCACTTGGGGACAGCAGAAACAAGTTTTGAACGCAACATTGACAGATCATCACCTTTTTAAGTTGTGAACATGTTAGTAAACAGCTTATTTACACACCCAGCAGCAGATTAAGATTGTAAAACAGATATCTTTAAATTTTGGACTGTTGGTTATATGAAACAAGATATTTGAAGAAGTCATCTTGGGCTCTGGGGAACTGTGATGAGCCTTTTTCACCATTGTCTGACATTTTATAGACCAAACAATCAGCTATTCGAGAAGCTAATCAACACTTAAGTCAGAGTTATGAGATACTCACAGAAGAGTGTTGCATTCACACAAATAAATGGAGACCTTATCTCATAATTATGGGATCTTTTTGTGATGTTGAGATAGTAAAGTCATAATTATGAGATGAGGCCTCCAGTTTTTTCTTTGGTAAATACAGTGCTATTCTGTAGATACTAAATCAGAATTAAGAGATTTTATTTATTATTAAAATTTGACTTACTATTGTAATTTCAACTTAGTAAGTGAACATTTTGACTTAAGTCCATTTTATTTTAACGTAGTATCATTTTAAAGTAGTAAGTCAAATGTTGACATCTTTTTTTGAGTATTTCTTGGGGAATTGTATGGCCCAACAGTCAACAGTGAAGAGGTGACTCCTATGACACTGCCAGACTCATAATAGACAGTTTGAAAAAAGGTTTAAAATTGATGCAGCAAAACCAGAGGTATCATCTTGTTCATTCCATGTATTCTTCTTCTTTGTTGAAACTTAGTGCCTACATTACCCACAATGCAACTTGACCACAGACGGTTCAATCAGAGATTTGTATATGTTATGCTCGTAGCAGCTAATATATGAGGAGCTACAGAGGTCTGGTAACGTCACTTCTTTCTAACTCCACACCTCCAGTTTTTCTTCATTTTCAAAGTCTTCAGCCCCAGCCGACGCTGACTCAAGTGACATCACTTGAGGTAATTTATCAGATTTGGCGCAGCTCCCTCTGGAGCCACAAAAGACTTTTAAAACTTTTTTAAGCATATGCAGCAGCACTCTCCAACACCTGTAAACAGACTTTGATGTGTAAATTCAGTGGAGTTCCCCTTTAAACCTGAAGGCCACCAGGGCACCGCGTATCTCATCATTTTGAATAAGCAGCTCATCTTGACTTAACATCAGTATTTTTGTATTTATCGTTACCACATTTTCATTTGGTTTGGGGGGGGGGTTTCCAGGAGAAATGTGCTTCTATAAAGAAAGTGTGACAGAGAGAGAAAACAGATACTGACACTGTAAACATGACTGATAACTCACAAACACATGCTGTGACTCATGCTGACAGGGTAAAAGCTTACTGATGCAACATCATTCTAATCATACAATGCTAACAGCCTGAATGCACGTCACCAGCAGTCAGTCACATGCATGTGTGAAAACTTCTCCTACACAAAGTTAAATCTTGATAAACTTCAGAGGTCTTGATGCTTTATAATAACAACATCCAGAACTTTTCTTTATGTTCATCAGACAATCAGGACTCCTGTGGGGACAAAGGTGTTCGAGCCCCCCATCCAAAACTGCCAAAACTCCTGTAGAAGTCTGTATATTAAAAAAAAAGAGGCTTGAAGATAAAAGTGGGAGACAGTGAGCTCTGATTTTCCACATCGAGGCTCATCGACACAGCAGGTGGAGGGGTTGAGCCCGGGTCGTCTGGTTATTGAACATGGTCTTTGTGACCTCCGGGGCTTCCTGCTGTGTGTAGTCCACATCTGCTGTTGTGTAAAGGCTCACAGCAGAGAGTTCGGATCAGATCAGTGTGTGAAATGTAAAAATATTCATTCTGAATCATTTAATCTTGTATTCAATCTTTTTGCAAATCTTCCTGCAGGGGTCAAAATAAAATCTGTGACTTCAGTGGGACTCGGCTCATTGCATCAAGTATCAGTTTGTTTTATGTAGAAATACTTTCATACAGTAGTATACGCCACCGCTGGGTAAGCTTCAGTGTTGACTTTTCATTTAAATTAAATCCAGCTTTTTTGGGAATTAAACCAGTAAATTCAACCAGTAAGTCCATTAAGTGCGGAAACAATTGATATTTGAAGCAGGTGAATCCAGCAGGTGAGCGTAAGTTTGGTTTCAGGAAGGCTCATTATTTTTGTCATTTATAACACAGGGTTGCACAAAGAAATGAAAGTTCCCGTTCATGCTACACACACAGAACATATATACAAATACTTCAAACTAGAATAGAATAAAATATTTCCTACATATATATTTATATATAAATAGTGTATATATTTCATAATAAATATATATATGGTTATTATGCTTTCTTTTTAATGGTAGTCAAATATAAAATATGAAATCCATGTAAATTGCAGTATTATTAATACAAGAACCTCACTACTACTGTACTTTACATTTATGTAGTTTTCATTGATAGAGACCTCATACTGTACATGCTCAGACCTCATAAACTTTAAATCAGATGTGTATCTCTGGACTGTACAAATTTTTTAGTATCATCATTATCAAAAGGTAACGAGCAGGGTAATAAATAATAATTTATTTCTATTCAGTAGAATCACGCTATGATGAAATAAAAAACTGTAATGCACATTTGTGTTGTCAAATGTGATAATGAAATACAAATACTAATTAAAATCTGACAAAATTATATCTGAAACAAATATGAGACAATTATTTGTTGTTGGCATCCTTATTTTATTTTTAATTTTTTATCCTTTTATGAAAAGACTACATTTTTGGTTCACAGTGGGTCCTCCCGATCTGCATTTCACTTTCAGATAATGTTTTTTTTAAAATCAAAATGTAGACAATCACAGACAATAAGAACACGCTGTCTTTCATGAAGGGAAATGAATACATTTTTAATAGAAAAATACAATAAAGTAAAATAAAAATAATCTAATTTCTTTTGGTTCTTACTTGTAAAATAGGTGTATGATGTGGAAAATGAGTTAACAAACATAAAAAGTGACTTTAAAATGTGATTTGTGATGTTCATATTTATTACTTTCTTTGAATTGTGTCCGTCTCCTCACTCCTGCGTCACCCCGGCGTGCTGCTCTGCCGGCCGTACAGGTCGTACTCCTGGTACAGGACGTAGTCCTTCAGTCGCCCCGGCAATGGCAGGAAGCTCATGAAGACGGGAGATCTGAGACGAAGGCGACCGAGACAACGACGGATCTGCAGACGACAGAGATGCTGCAGACAGCGAGGGCTCTCTGGAGAGGAGGAGGAGGAAACATGGAGAGGAAAGATTAATGAAGACCACTCTGTTGTTTCTGTTGTCAGTGTCAGGGATTCATAAAGTTCATTTACCTTGCAGCCTGCAGATGTCGGGCCACTGCAGCTGCTCCATCACAGCCGCCTTCAGCTGGGAGCACAGGGTCACATGATCCACGTAGTCCAACAGGATGCGAACCACCTGACCTGAGAGGTGTTTCAGCCAGGAGACGGTGATCACCTCGCAGAACTGCACTGACAGACAGACAAGAGTTTTACATCTTTAGTTCTCCAGAAGTCTGACTGAGCTTGAGGAGAATAACCAGCCGCTCACAGCGTCCCTCACACTTTCTGAAATGACTTAATGAGTAAAATCATTAATGAATCTGTAAAAATAAAAAGTGATATCAACAAACATTAATAGCACCTGACCGTGACGTGATTTCAGACAGATTATGGTGGAGAATTTGGTTTAACAGCAGTTGTGTCTTAACTTTTGTTGTAGACATTAATGGTCTCCAGAGGATGAATCTTAATAACTTTGGTGATCCTCTGACTCCTCTTCTCCAGCAGGTCAAAATTTCACTTCAGTTCATGACACCTTTAAAACTAAATATACTACAAAACCTGACAGCTGATACAGACTACTGCTCTGACAAAATGTCCAGTAATTTTTAGGAAATTTAGGGAAAGTTGATAAGCTAGTTATCTGTATAGGTGGTTTAAGAGATTTAAAGCTGCACCATCCAGTATTTTTTTTATATTAACAAGGAATTAAAAGAATACATGTAATGTGATTGTCGACTCTGCAGCTCTGCTGAGCTTTTTTAGCTTCTTTTTTCCCCTAGTTTTGGTTTTGTGGCACATTTAAGCCATGTAACACTTTCGGTATAGTATCATGTAAACCCGTACCTAACCGGTACCTACATGTACCTAAACCCTAGATCTGTTGTGCGTTTCCACTGCAGACAGGACTCTTAAATGTAGACGGGGTTGTCAACCATGGAAGTAGCGTGACATCATATCTAACACAGTAAACAAAGAAAAAACACTTTATCATGCAAGAAGTGACGAGTCTGTTGACCAATCAACGGACTGCAGTGTTTCTAGCTCCACCTTTAAGTCCTGGGTCAGTGTGCTAGATACCCCAACATAGGGTTAACGAAAAACCAGGACAGAATGGAGTGGTTCTATTGGTACCATCCACAACTTTTGCCAATGATACGCGAAAATAACTGTTCTAATGTGTAACGAACTGAACTGGACTGGACTGTTTGGTGGAAACGCGACTATAGGCCTCGTTCAGACTGACAGTAAGCCTCGTGAAAAAAGGCAGTCATCTCATTCATTTGGAGCCAGACTTTTGCACAGCAGGGCGCTCCGGCAAAAAAGTTGAACCAGGCTCAACTTTTCCTGCAATGTGACGTCATCCTGCAAGGCGCTGCGTTGGCCAATCGAATATATGCAGGGGCACATCCTTAGAGGATTACTTTGTAGCGTCAACATCATATTTACTGTTTACCTTACGATTGTCGCGAAGAAAGATAAAATGGTGGCCATGATAACTTTCCAGAGTTGTAAAACCATTTTCTGTGAAAGTTCTGCAGTGTTGTGGCATCTGAGAAGCCTTTAAATGCACTGCAAATCTGTCACTCCAGCTGGACTTCCTGGATCATATTTCATGTCTCACCAGTACCTTAAACATTGCAGCCCCCTGCACTGTTTCAATGCAGGACTGTTTTCACTATGAATCACAGCTTACTGTCAGGTTCAGTCTCCAGCAGACACAGTTAGAGCTGGAGAAGAAAGTGGAACATCTAGAAACTAAAGAGTCAGATATTTTTCTCAGGAGTTGGTGGAGACCAAACCGGAGCTAAAATGAGAGTGAATTTTGGACTTACATTCATCAGGTCGACACAAACACGACTTCAGTGGGATGATAATTTTGCTTTGTGTCTGCTGGATGTAGAAGTAGGCAGCTGTTTCCTAACGTGTTAGCCATGGCAACTTTACAATATGTCAATGTTGTGTTTTCAGCTTGTTCTGCTGCCCCCAAGTGGCCAAAAAAATCCCCATTTGCAGCTTTAAGTATCTTGCTGGCAGATCCAATAGTTTAGCTTAGCCCTGCTCATCTTATGTTAATGTTAGCTTATCTTGGCTCAGCAGTCCAGTTCAGGTAGTGCGCTTTAGCCCCCAGCAGCTCTACAGTGTGACCCCCCTGATAAACTGGTGTGGACTCGGCCCTGTTCGTTACCAAGGTGTCTTTGATCACAGTGTTGCTCCATCCCTCATAGCCTTCAGGGATGTGGGGGCTGTTGCCATAGGGACAGTCAAAGCAGCGCCCCACGTCGTAACCATAGTTACAAAGCATCCTGAGGACCACCTAACACACACACAACAGGCCAGATTAAATACAAAAACACCTGACAACTATGACAACTGTATTTACAGAAGTAACATCAGTAAAGTTATTGTTATTCTTCTTTTGTTTTTTACCCATTTTTTTCTTTACATGTTCGAAATAAAAAAAGATATCAATATCAATAAAGCTGCTGTTTCCTGTTACATCTGTGAATTTAAATAAATGTTTTAGTAACAATAATAAGAGCAACACTTTACCTCATCTTTGAAAGCATACTGCAGGGCTGAGGGGAAGTGCGTTGTGTTTACTCTGCAGTAATAGTTGACGTTGGCTCCAAACCTCAGCAACAGGTTGATCAACTCATAGTTGCCCAAACGCAGTGCAACCTTAAAGACACAGTCACCAGATCAGCTACAGGGTTTCTATAGTTGTTTTGAACTTTTATGGTGGACTGACAGCCCATTGCTATCATTGGTGTTCCTATTTCTTGACGAACAACAGTGTATCCATCCGCCCAGTACTTCTGTGCAGCATCTCTGGCTATGGCCAAATACAGCCTAATTTCCACTGCACGGTGCGGCATGGCTCTACTCGACTCAACTCGCTTTTGGTACCAGGTACTTCTCTCGATTTCATTTCCCACTGCAGATAGTAACCCCCTCAAGATAGGCAGGATTCTTAGCTGAAGTGTGAAACTGCCGTGACATCATCAAACAGAGGAACAGGTGCACTTTGTCAGTTGACCACGGCGTTGTTTTGTGGGCTGCCATTTTAAAAAAAACCAAAATCTGTGTCGAGTGAATAAAAAAAATTGCGGTCGCTATTGATGGTAGCTTGGCTATTTAAAAAATGGCGGGTTTGTGCAGGATGTCCAGTGTGAGTCCAAGTGACAATTCTCTCTGACCAGTCAGTGGTCTGCTGTGTTTTTACTCCACCTTTTAGTATTGGCTCAGCTCACTTGGAACCTCGACCAAGGTGATACTAAAAAAGTATCAGGTAACAGATACTATCCACAACTTTTGCCAATAGAAAACCAAAAAAGAACGGTTCCAAATGAGTCGAGTCGAGCCGTGCTGTACCATGCAGTGGAAATGAGGCATATGATTGGTGAGCACAGGTTTTGTTTTTGGTTTCTATACAAAGGTATCAAACCTGGCAACCTCACTGTGACGACAAGACTTCAAAAGGCTGCACACAGTCACTGTTGTTTGTAAAAAAATAGTTCCAGCATGCAACTCCCCATAAAACCACAAACTGTTCTGTATGTGTACAAACAAGATACAATGAGTGAGAATTAGAGGCGTTGGTGGATGAATTGTTGAACTGTAGACAGAGCCAGGCTAACAACCCCCCATGCTTCCAGTCTTCGTGCTAAGCTAAGCTAACTACATCCTGACTCCAGCTCTTAAGTACTTAACACACAGACATGAGATTGATATCCATCTTCTCATCTCACTCTCGGACAGAAAGTGAATCATTGTGTTTCCCAAACTGTTGAATATTCCTTTGAGTATTAAGTTGTTTGTTTTGTTCATTGGTCTCTTAAGATAATTTACACTTTTCATCAATAAAATCATATTAACAATAAATTAAATATCTTTGTCTCAAGGAAGGTTTGATATCATGTCTAGAAGAAAGAAGTTTTCCTTTTCCATCCTCAGAAGCTTTCAGTCATGATGAAGTGTTGATAACACACACACACACACACACAGGTACCTGCAGACATTTGATTGGGTCTTGATTGGCCATGGCTCCGCCCTCCAGCAGCAGTCTGGCTGACGGCACGTCGTTATTGGAAACAGCAAAGAAGAGCGCCGACTTCCTCTCGTCGTCATAGCTACGGCGGACCCAGGGGTGGAGCATGTAGTTGGGGTTATAACCTGCATCCAGCAAAGCCTGATGGGAGTTAGGGAGAAGGGACATTCAGTTGTTGTTGAACTGTTGTGTGTTTAACAGACACCTGTCAGCCAATCAGAAGCAAGTATTTTCCAGGAAATTATACGCCACACAAAGAGCTGAAACAACGTTGATCTGCAAAAAAATGTATTGGCAACTATTTTGATAATTGATTAATTGTTTTAGTCATTTTTCAAGCAAAAATTCAAAACATTGCTGCTTCCAGCTTTTCAAAAGTGACGGTTTACTGCTTGTGTTTGTCATATATGATAATAAACTAAATATCTTTGGGTTTTGGACTGTTGGTCAGCTGAAACGAGCAATTTTAATATATCAACAGGTATTTTTCAATATTTTCTGCCAGTTTACAGACAAAACAGTGAAGTACAAGTACCTCAAAGTTGAACTTGAGTACTTGAGTATATGTACTTAATTTCCACCACTGATCATGGCTTCTAACACACGGACACACACACATGTTTACTTAAGTCACTTTTGGGGAAATTACATAGACTTACATTCATTTCCTAGAGACTTACCCTAACCTTAACCACTGACCCAAAAATGAGCGCTTTCCAAATTGGGGACACGGCTTTTGTCCCCAATTGGACAAGTTGTCCCCAGTTAACTGGTCTTGAGTCTGAAATGTGTCCCCGAAAGTAAGAGAAATCAGATCCACACACACACACACACACACACACACACACACACACCTTGAGGCAGTGTGTGTGTCCTCCTGCAGCAGCCGAATGTAAAGGACTCATCCCACTGTCGTTGACCTCTCCCATAGACGTGACTGGAATCAGCAGCTTCAGAGCTCTGGAGAACACACACACACAAACCTCCACCACATTTATCTGATGCTGCAGTTTTTCACCACTTTGCAGAATAAAGCAAAACAAATGATGAGCTCATAAAATCTGATGTAATTTTATGATGTAAACAGACATGAATGTTTTTGCTTCATAGGAGAGAAAAGAACATTTACTGCAGGTGTCCTCGGTGTGCGACGCGGTGGATCGGCATGTGTCCTGTGTGTTTGGCAACGTTGGCGTCAGCGCCGTATTCCAGCAACAGACTGATGACAGATGGATCTCCAGACGAAGACGCCTCGTACAAGATGGACGCCTCATCGTGTGCCTGGGACAGGACGTCCACCCCTGCAGAACAAACAACAAGAGGGACATTTGTACAAATAAGGCTGCAAGTCAGGAAAATACCCACTTGATTTTTATTTAGACTCATATCAGCTGCAGCTGAACTTCACAATGCATTTTTACACAGGACTAGATATCAAAGTATAAAAAGTAAAAGTACTCATTAGAACACAGAATTGGCCACTGTCAGAGTGTTGTATTGTATTATTACTGATGCATTCATGTGTAAGAAACTGTTGAGTTGTTTAATCTGTACAGATGTGTCATGTTTTATCAGCTGATTATATGTTTTATGTTTTGTCTGCAAAATAACAAGTAACTTTAACCATCAAATAAATGTAGTGGAGTAAAAAGTACAATATTTGCCACTGAAATGTAGTGGAGTTGAAGTATAACGTAGCAGAAAATGGAAATATTCAAGTGAGGTACTTGTAAGGTAAGTGACTTGTACAATACTTGCACATTCTTAAAAATGTTGCTAATTATCTCTATTTTATTAGACCTCCATTAATGTGGAAAGCCTGATCATTTTATAATAATGTATTATTTGAAAGACTGATATTAATTTAATTCACATGTTTTCAGGGTTTCTTTTTTAGTTGAATAACCTCTGACTTAATGTGCCCACCCCACTTCCAAACCCAAACCAAACCAATTGTACCAGCTCAATACTATTAGATTATTTTGAAATATGGAGGGGAGGATCGAGGGGAGGGTCCCAAGAAAATATTTTTAATGCTGCAGAGGCTCTTGCTTGAAAAGTTTCAACCCCTCTCCACCCCAGTAATTTTCGTACAGTCCCTAAACAAGATCCATCTGCCATCTGCTGCCCAAATTCTAATCTGCCATTTCTGGTTATTTATATATGTATGAATAGTTAGAGTAATACTATATATATATATACATATATATGTGTGTGTATATATATTTATATATGAATACTTATATAGTAATACTATGGAGACATCCCTGCTCTTTCACCTCTCTTCAGTAGAATCTCCACCACCTCCAGGTGTCCTCCCTGAGCGGCCAGTGCCAGCGGTGTGAGGCCGTAGTGGCTGCGGGGGTCTGGCTGAGCTCCGGCCTGCAACAGCAGGGTCACCAGCGCCGCTTTGCCCAGCCGTGAGGCCTCGTGGAGCGGACGGCGACCGTGGCAGCCCTCCTGGTTCACCCTGGAGCCCTGCATGAGGAGCAGCTTCACCAGGTCAGAGCGGTCTGAACGGACCGCTGCAGAGGGAAGGAGTCAAACTGACTTTACAGAAGTGAAAAGAAGTAACCCACATCACAGCTTCCCTGTTGTGTTTTATTTTGTGAACAAGCCTAAGCAACATCCAGTTTGTAGCTGCAGTACATTTACTCAGGTACTGTTCTTAAGAACAAATTTGAGATATTTTGCTTGAGTATTTACATTTCAGAGGGAAATATTGTACTTTTTACTTTTTTTAGTTACCAGTATACTTAACAAATCAAATTTCAGCTTAACAAACATATGAAGAGCTTATAAAATATGATGTTTTGTTATAAATTAAACTACCCAACAGTTTATACAAGTACAGCTGAAACAATTAGTTGATTAGCCGAAAATTAATTGGCAATTATTTTGATAATCATCATTTTTCATGCAAAACATTTCATGGTTCCAGCTTCACAAATGTGAAGATTTGCTGCTTTTCCTTTTGATTATTTTTAATTATTTTAATGTATTTTTTAATAATTTTGAGATTTAGACTGTTGGTTGGACAAAATAAACACTGTGAAGGTGTCACTTTGGGCATTAATCCCTATTTTCTGAATTTTTACAAATCAAACAATCAATCGATTAATGGAGAAAATAATCAGCAGATTGATCCATAATGAAAATAATCATTAGTTGCAGACAAAACCGTTTCAAAACCAAAATGAGCTCAACCAACTTTTACATTAATGCATGAGTAATAATAATCTAATTATATATAATATATAATAGTGTAACCCTCACAGGGGACATGAAACCTGTTCTTTAGCCACAACAGCTTAACAGGCTTTGAGGCAGTGAAATGTTGGTCCTACCTACAAACAGTGGTGAGTCCTGGTCTTGGTCCTGGCTGTCCGGCTGGGCTCCATGTTGGAGAAGGAAGGAGGTGTTTTCTATCAGACCTTGTTCCACTGCCAGGAAGAGAGGAGTCTGACCAAGAAGAGTCCGACTCTCCACAGAGTCTGGGCCTGAAACTGGAGAACAGGATGCTTTGCTGAACCTCATTCATCACACCTCTGTTTCATTAGTGGGCTTTTATGTTAATGTGAAGCTGTACAGAATCAGTGAAAACCTTTGAATGTGAGCTCCAGGAGGGTTTGGTTGCTCTGAGCTGCTGCTTCATGGAGAGGAGTCCAACCTCTGCTGTCTGCCTGTGAAAACCTGTCTCTCTGTCGGACACTAAGATCCTTCAACAGCTTCTCGTTACCTGGATGTGACATTTGTATCTAATAAATATTTCAACTTAAAAAAACAGCAAGAAAATGGAGGGACAGAGTCCGCTTGTGTAAGCACAGTCATTACAAACAATAATTTGTCAGTTAAACCGATTAATGTGCAACTCCTGGAAGACAGACAGAAGAGTAGGGAGGCACTCAGATAACTGCAGGCTTTCACCGATCGTGTGTTTGCTTGTAATTCATGTTTTGTGACTAATTTACTTTATTGTTTTATCTCATTTACCATTTCTTTACCATTCTAGAAGCTATTGGGCGAAAAATCAATAACTTTCCACAAAAAAAGCCCTAAAATCCAGTGTGAATAGACACTGTATGTCATATTTGTCCAGTGCCACTGGGTCACATTACATGGAAGCTATTGAAAAAAGTTCTTTTAGTTTCTATCAAAATATGTATGTAAAATAAAGGAATTACACAGTAGTAATCAAAATAAATGCTACATGAGACCAATTTAGCATATTTTTTTTCTAATAATTTTCACAACCACTCTAAACTGACATTAGCACTTTTCCAGAGCAGATATGTAACTGTAGCAGACAAATAAAAAATTGATTTCAGTTGAAGACAAGTGGAGAGACAATTAAAAAAGAAATAAACAGCCAGCCATCAGAAACTAAGGAAGTAAACCATTGAGTCAATTTAATCACCATTAAATCCATAAAATGTGTCATGGAAATGTTCTAAGGATTTATTCAAATGTAAATACCTGACAGTTTAATTTGTATTCTTTTATAGTGAATCACAACACAAACATTCACCTTGTTACAAGCCTTAACTCCCCCCCAACTCCCCCCCCTCACCTTGTCTTATAGCAGTGAAGATCCTGATGCCGTCTGCAGACTCAGGCTCGGAGCTGTGAGGAGAGAAGATCAATAACTGTGGTAAAAATGTCAAACACAAACACTGAGGCATTAAAAGATTATCAGATGAGTCAAATATATAACTGATTGCATCAATAAATAATACTGTTGATTAAATAATTAAAATGGAGTGTAAAATCAATTGGTTAGAAAAGGTGTTTCCTTTACCACCGGTCACTTGATAAAATATATTAAAACTCTTCTGATTGCAGGAAAACTACAGAATTGAAAAATAAAAATGATAAATATAACAGCAAAATAAATGAACTTTTCATTTATTGGTGGTTTTGGTGGTAAAGAAAAAAACAACCGGAGAAAAAAAAAAAAGGCTTTTTTATCAACTAATTGGAGTTTAAAGGGAAAAGGAGAAAGCTTTTTATTTCTTGTTTCGCTCCATTTTAATTATTTAACCAACAGTATTATTTATTGATGTATGATATTTTTGCCTTGTCTGTTCTTTGAATGCCTTTTGTCAGCACAGATTCTTTTGCTTAGTGGAATAAACTCATATTTACACATATTGTTTCAGAATATTTACTTGAATGAACAACTAAGAAGAAGGAAATATTGTAAATACTGCCAACGAGAGAGACGATCTGGAGGATTGTGTCCAGAGGACAGAGAAGCAAAGAGCTGAACTTTGATCATGTTGGACAAACCAAACATCTGAGAGAAATATTTATAATCTTGGTTTCTGTTCGACTGACCTCCGGCTGTCTCGCATTGTGCAGTCTCGGTGGGTTTCCTTCTGTTTGTTGCTCTCCAGCAGACTCAGTTCAATCATGTACTGAATAGCTGCATCTTCATCTTCATCATCCTCTGCCCCAAATCGCTCACACTCCATGATGTCCACATAAAGGGTCCTGGCCCTGTTCAAAAAGGGGATATTTTGTGAAAGCATATTTCACTGAACTGTTTGTTCAAACTGGATGCTTCTGGCCAAAAGTATGTGGACCCCTGAACGTTGAAACTGTGTGTGATAGATGAATTTGTGATTCCAAAACCATGGGCGTTAATCTGCTGCTTCAACAGCCTCAGACTTTCCACCAGATGTTGGAACCTGAATGTTGGGTGATAAGGTCTGGGTCACAGTTTCAGTTCATCCCAAAGGTGTTGGATGGGGTTGAGGTCAGGGTCCAGACAGTCCATGCCAGTCAAGGTCTTTGTGCACAGGGGAATTAATGTTAAAACAGAAAAAGCATTTCCCCAAACTGTTGCCACAAAGTTGGAAGAACACTGCCGTCTAAAGTTGCTCATGACTTTGGAATAGTGTCCTGCAAAGTCTCAGAAAAGCCAAATCACTGCACAACTTTAAAAAGCATCTAAAAAGGACCCTCTTGTTTAGGTGGCCTAGCTTGTAACTGCAACATCCCTGGTTCAAATCCAACTGGGCACCTTAGCTGTGTGTCATCCATCTATCTCTCCATGTTTCCTGTCTATCTCTACTGTCAAAGACAGACTTCTCTTGATTTTTGTACATTTATATTCTGTAGACATTGTCTCCCTTTATATATTATATCTCTGTCTGTTTTATTAGAGAAGTGCTACAGTACATAACTACAGATGTCCCTTCATTGGAACTAAGGAGCCCAAACCAGGAGAAACAGACCCAGACCAAAAGTACACTAAAGTATGTGGGCACTAATGTTCAGTGCCAGGAAGAAGGACGTCCATATAGTGCAGAAAAAAGTGGTCTTGTGGAGGTCGAGAAGGAAGGTGGGTGTGAAATATATTTGACACGAGAGGCCTGAGTTCACGTCTTGTATCAGACCAGCAGTCAACGTTGGCTTTCCTCTTTATGTGACCATAACCTCTCCTAACCTTAACCAGACTGTAGTTTCAATTTACTATACAGGAATGAAAAAGTATTGGCAGTAAACTGATGAGTAAAGACAGAGGAAAACAGACTTGACACTCTCGCTGAGGGTTTTTTTACCTTGTGGTTTTGTGTAGGGTCGTTGTTTTGGTTCCCTCTTCTCGGCTGTGGAGTCCCTGCAGATAACAAGAGGATTTGTTGTTGTTGCTGGTCTCTGACCTGGGACTGAACCCAGAGCTGTATGCCTACATGGGTTCTATCAATGAACCCATGTTCCACACAGTGTTTTAACAGCAGAGGCTGCCTGCCTGCAAATACATCTGTGTGATTCACACACAGATTAACACATCTGTCTTGGAATACTGTCATTAAAGTGTAACAATAATTCTGCAGGAATAAAAAGTGGAGCTTCACGATCATTAGACCTCCATGTTTCAGCTGTTTACCTACAGCACTCTGGCTGGGGGCGACAGGGGATCTGATACATGTTACTATATTTACCCCCTCCAGCTAATTTTATGTAGTGAACTGATCCGCAGACAGTCTGTGTGACGCTGCAGGACAGACCACGGCTGGATTAAGCTGTTAGGGGGCCCAAAATTCTGTGTTGGGCCCCCGTTGACCACCTAGTGTGTATGTACCCCATTACCTTTAATTTCCCCCATATTTGCTTGAAAAAATAACAAACTATTAATCAATTATCAAAATAGTTGCTGATTAATTTTCTGGCCATCGACTAATTGATTTATCGACTAATAGTTGCAACTGTTAACTGGCAAGGAAAAACTTCCACACAGGGGTCCTTTACAAAGAGCCAGGGCCACAAGCTGCGGCACTAATCACAGGGTTGGCAGTTCGATTCCCAGCTTGTCCTGTCCTCGGGCAAGACACTGAACCCCAAACAGCTCCTGCTGGGCAAACCAGCGTCTTGCAAATCACAAAGCACTTTGTCCATTAAGGTAGGGAAGTGCTATAAGTGAAGTCCATTAATCAGTTTCATGATAAGGCAAAACCTGCATTAGTTAAAGGTATAACGAGTAGGAATTGTCGATTGCTGTTTGTAAATGCAACATTCAAAGTTGGCCCCTCCTCCCCAGCACATGTACTTCTGGTGGTCCAACTTAAGATCTGGCAACTGGTCGCTACGTTTTTAGTCCCGCCCACACACCCTGTGAACTGTTATTGGCTGGGGGCTACACACCACTGCCCAAAGGTTGATGCCCAGAAACGTCCTGAACACAGCAAAATGGAGCAGGGGCAGGGTCTCTGCAGATACAGACACCGACACACACTTCAATTGGGTCATAAGTGATGATTGAGAGGGATTATTTTTGTATGAGTCTATACATTGTTTTTTAGGAAAATCCTACTCGTTATGCCTTTAAAATTGTACTAATTTGTACTTAAGACAAATATGTAATTAATCAAGTTACAAAAACCAATTCACAAACAGTAAACCTGGGACGAAAGGGACAGGAAGACAACTACAGACGACACTCAGTATATTAATTTGGTTTCCACATTGTAATGTGTGTGTGTATATATACATATATACCAACTGTTAAATCTGTTTAATTCCAGTATACCTGACCTTGCATGTTATTTTACTGTCTATGTGGGACCACCCAGCTGTTCAAGGTTAAAACAAAATCAGGCTGTTTGAAGATACAATACTTGTGAGGCACTTCATGTGCACACTGCACACATTTTTCAATCTTCCATCTCATGTGCATCTAATGGAACAGATGAGTTTCCATTTTAATCATTTCAGCTGTCTACACCGACCATGTTAACTTGTAACGTACAGGCATAAAGCATCTTTTAAAAGCTCCATGTCTCTTCTGCGCAGCCCCCAAATTTGAAAATTTTGTTTCATTTTGAGTGCAGATTGTATTAACTGAATGCCAGAGCGGTTCAGGAAGTAGAGGGGCTCATCCACCAATTGCAGTTGGAGGTTCGATCTCTCTCCAGAAGTTGAAATGTTTTTGGAATCCCCAAATTGCTCCTGATTGGCATCTTGCAAATTGTAAAGCACTTTCTCCATTAGGTAGAGAAGTGCTATACATCCCTCATGACGTGTGCACGAACAAGAGGCAAAATTCTTTTGATAAGCGCTATATTCGTGCTGTCCACTTGATCCATTAAATTAAAAACAGATCTTTCAGGACTCAAGGGATCCATAATTTTCTTCCAACTTTCACACATAACTACATTGAGTATTGAGGGCTATTAACACTGCGTACATCACGAATCTCTCCAGCAGTCTAACCCAAGCAACAAATAACTTTATTGCAACACACTATGATCGATTTCTGAAAATCTGTTAGTAGACAGTGCAGCAACCCTACTTGCCGACTTCCAGCAAGTACAGTCTGTAAGCGTTTCAACTAATGTTCATGCTTTCAAAGCCCCTCTTAAAGTAACAATTGTGAGTGAAATGAGAACAAAAAACAACCAGACTGTAATTGAAAATGTGTTTATTTTATTTTCTGCCTCAACTGTTTATGACCTGGGTCTCTCCTTCTTGCCTTTGTAGAGAGCCAGTAGGGACACGTTGGCCACCTTGACCACCTTGAAACGGACTCCAGGAATATCACCCACGGCGTGACCTTTACGTCCAAATCCTGCAACCAGAACCTCATCGTTCTCCTGCAGGACAGAGAGGAGAGAGGGGTGGTCAGGAGAGAGGTGGTGTGAGGGAGAAAAGGAAGAGAGGAAATGAGTGACAAATAATGTCAACTAATGAGGGCCAACTATAATCTTGTGTGCATGCAGATAAAGCTAAATTTCATATTGAAGACCAAACAAACAAAAAGTAGATATTGGACAATTACGCAGAATGGCTTCAGTCAACAAAATCTATATATAGATTTGGAAAAAACTCAAACTCCAGATTAAATTAGCTGCAAGACATTTTAGGACCTGCAGATACACTACACAGACACTAAACTGCATCAATACATTTTTGTGCAAGCTCTGAAATCCTAATCAGAACACATAAACTTCTGTGTTACAACTGCTTGTTTGGCTGTTATTCACGGACGTACACATGGCGGGCATTTACCTCGATAAAGTTGAGGCAACCGTCGTTGGGGACGAAGGCGGTGATCTTCTTGCCGTTCTTGATGAGCTGAACCCTCACGCACTTCCTGATGGCAGAGTTGGGCTGCTTAGCCTCAACACCACTGCAGATGGGAAACACACAACAAGCTTTAACAAATTAGTCAGGAGCATAGCGTAGATCTCTCTGGTAAATACCCTCAGCAAGTTGTATTTCTAGATACCTGCCACTGCTCACTGTGGACTCTCTTAATTGCTGTGGTTTTCATTCATAGTGCGTAATCCCAGCAGTAAATCACTTATTAGCAAATAAGAAATTTAACACCCACATTTGGCCCTCATAAGAGCTTTTATGAGGTGGAACAAACCACAATGTTGAAGTGCCAAGACTAAAAACAAAGTTGTTAAAAGACTACAATCAAACACCAAAAGACTCTTCAGACAACATTTACAGGTACAATGAAGATGAGGAAAAGTCTTGAGTTTCTTCTAGCCGGCATCCTCAGAAAAGAGGCAAAGGCCTAACGACGACTAACTGTCCTTGTATCAGGAATAGTGTTGTGCAATCAGCCATCACTTTACTGTTCGACAGGTCTTATGGTACTCACACTTTCTCAAGGACGATGCCCTTGGCGTGGGAGGCTCCTCCGAAGGGGTTAGCCTTCAGGGCAGTGCCCAGATGGGCCTTCTTGTACTGTTTATCGTGCCATTTCTGCTCACGGCGGTGATTACGGAGCTTCCTGGCTGTGCGCAGACCACGACACTTTCCTGAAAAACACCAACAGGAAATAAAGTTAGAGCCGATGAGGACTGCTGATTTGTTATTGTCAGATTGATGTGGAATAAAAAATTATATATATATATATATATATATATATATATATATATATATATATATATATATTTTCTTCTACAGGGTTCCCACACATTTTTACCAATGAATTTTTCCATAATATTTCACCTCATTTCAATGACTCGCTTGTTAGACATTCCCGCCGCCGACTAGCTGCATACGGCAATGTGTATTACAGATACTAGGGACGTTTCAAAGGACACGCAGCACAGCACTAGATTTTAAATTAGTAATACAACGAATGTATTTCACGTAACGTTAGACACGGTTTCTAATAAGAAAAAAGGTACAGAAAGATACTTCTCTATTCTATTTATTAATTTAGTTCAGAGTAAGACTGAAAACATTACATAGCCTCTAAAAAGATCCACAGAAGTCAGTTTCCACCCCAGTTTGTAATTTTGTGATGAAAACTATTCCCTCAGTAAAGACCCAGTTTTCTTAATGTTGTCAGTCCAGGTGAGATGACACACAAATGACAGGAAGCGACCCAGTTTTCCAAAGATCAGGGATTTAACTTCCAGAAAAAAAACAGATGTTTATCTCTGTGAGTGGATTGTGATGTTATACAGGAGACAAACTGGGACTACGGCAACACAAACAGCATCACTGTCTGCTGAAGTCTGTCACACAAACAAGGCTCGAGTTATTTTACACATAATTTACTACGAGAGGAACAAACTGCAGTAATGCACACTGAGCACAGAGTTAAAGTGGCAGTTTGAGAGAAACTAACAGGTAGATACAGAGACAGATTAAATGATACTTTACTGTTCATCAAACACGACTTTGTTCACTCGGATAAATGTCCTCAGCGCGTTTCATCAAAACCTTCCGCAGTTATGAAAGCTGCACTAGCGAACATTAAATTAACGTTGTTAGCTGCGAGCGGCGTTAATCACAGGCTAACCTGCCTTACAAACACTCACAGCGGAGACTTCACAACACAGAAACAACCGGGAATTTAATTATTTAATCTTCTAGCTGTTAAATTAATCACAATAATATGAACGACAACAGTTTAAAGTATAAAAGGACCGTATGCTAAGCTAACTATGCTAACACGCCGCTAAGTGTTCCGCAGACATGTTATGGCCGCTCCACGTTGCGGGGAAAGAGAGCCGTAAAAACGGTAATTTTTTTAACCAACTGTGGTGTTTTTCCGTCCCAAACACATCGAAAACAGTTTATAAGATATTCATGTACGACACCGATATGAAAAGTCACCGCAGTAGACACTATAATTCAGTATTTAGGGTGAAGTTTGAGACCTACCCATGATTGCAGAAGCGAGCCTGGGATGGAAAGGAAGGACCCAGGCTGCACCGCGGCAATGTCTAGTCTGAGGACCCCGGCCGGGCGTGGCTACAGAAATGCCTGACTGAAATTAACATACGAATGGAAAATAATGGTGATTTCTTGTGTGCCGTTCAAATAAAGCAACATTAGTTTTTTTATGCAAAATGAAAGAATTGGAATACTTTAGTTATCACACTGTAGATTTTTAAAGGTCACGGAACTTTTCAGCTTTTTAACATGATTTGAGACTTTTTTAATCTTACATGCAAACTCTGAGTATTTTATTTTGTTTTATTAAATATCATTTGTTTTATTTAAAACTTTTCTCTTCATTTTGTAGGTTATTTTATAGGTTGTAGTGCTTGGATTATTTACTGCAGTGTTATAAACAGATGCAAAGTTTGCAGAGGTGGAAGATCAGATCCTGTACTTAAGTAAAAGTAGTAAAACAGTGTAGAAATACTCTGTTACAAGTGAAAGTTCTGCATTCAAAATGTAGTAAAAGTACACAAGTACTGGCATCAAAATATACTTAAAGACCAAAAGTACTCATAATGCAGAATGGCCCATTTCAGGATAATGTATATTATATTATTGGATGATAATTATTAATGCATTAATGTGTTCTGTACTTTAATGCTGCAGCTGGTAAAGATGGAGCTAATTTCAACTACTTTATCTGCTGGGTAGCCTGTGAATTTGTCCCCCAGGGATCAATAAAGTTTTCTCTTAATTTTTAATATGACATCATAATTTATTTGTTGATTATATTTTACATTATTAATCTGAATCTTGACTGGCGACCTTTCCAGTGCCAGCTGGGATTGGCTCCAGCACCCTCGCGACCCTCTAAAAGGATAAGCGGTGTAGATAATGGATGGATTAGTAATCTGAATCTGCAAAGTAACGAGTGACTAAAGTTATCAAATAGATGTAGTGGAGTAAAAAGTACAATATTTGTCTCTGAAATATACTCTAAAATGGAAATACTCAAGTAAAGTACAAGTATCTCAAAACTGTACTTAAGTATAGTACTTGAGTAAATTTACTTAGTTACTTTCCACCACTGAAAATCTGTATGTTGTTGTTAAAATGTTAAAAATTAAAGTTCGATGGATTTTTGATGCCAATATATACAACATATTGGCCTCATCAATATTTGAGAGTTAAAAAAAATCTGATAATAATATAATAGTACTCAGTTTTTATTCATACACTCGACATTAAGAAACTTTAAAAAACTAAATTGTGACCAATACAATACAATGTACTGAGCGGGACATTTTAAAGTGTAGAAATAAACTTGTCAGCGCTCTCTCATGGACAAACTATGTAAATGTATTTACTATTTGTTTCTAAATGACCTCAAATCTCTGACATAAGACCGAGAGCTCAAGTACTAAAAAGACCTGGTGATGAGACTGTTTTTTATCAACTACTGTTACATAAATTAGATGGAAATTCTTCGTGTCAGTCTCATGTCATGACTAAGCACCAAAGTCACATTTTTGAAAAGTCACGATGACAGTCTTACTGGGACAGACCTGAGACATCTCTGTATTGATGTGCAGCACAAGTCTGAATTGACTGAGTCACATTAATGAAAAGGCTGCAGCAAATACACACATGCAGACATTAAATGTACGTCTTGTTCTGCAATAAACCTCTCAATTATAATTTCATACAGACAAAAAAATGTAATAATTTAATAAACAAGAAAACACTGTGAATGAGCCAATTTGAAGTTGCTCAGGAAATTCTTCTCATGTCAGATCAGTCTGTAAAAATGTGATTTTTAGCCAGCGTGGCTCTACGGATGGCAATGTTGGTCTGTCGGTCTGTCGGTCGACCAGTTTGGTCCAGACTAAAATATTTTAACAACTATTAGATGGATTGCCATGACATTTTGCACAGACATTCACGATCCCCAGAGGATGAATCCCAGTGACTTTGGTGATCCCATGACTCCTCTGGCACCATCATCAGGTCAAAATTTTAATTTGTCCAATAGTTTAGTTTAAAAACAAATACCTGCTAAACTAATGACATTTCTAGCAGCTGCAGCTGTACTTTTAGGTTCGTGTTAATTAGCATGCTAAGTGTTAGCATGCTCACATGCTCAGCTAAGATAGTGAACATGGCAAATACTTCCTGCCAACATGTGTATCAGTACATAAAGAATTTGCAGCTGTTACTGTTGGAGCCACTTCGTACCAGAGGTAGTTCAGAGACAACATATGAGACTGCTCCTGGTGACTTTGTATAATTATACATATGCTACATTTCACTATGATTATACCCAGTTTGATTATATGTGACAGATAAACTAAACTAAACTTGAACTTGAACATGTTAACGGGTCGGGACTGAATTCANNCACCACCATGTTTCTACAGTAGCCCAGAATGGACAAATGGCGTTTTAACTCTCAAACAATACATGCTGGGAAGTCAGTTATCATGTTTCTTCACGTTTCTTTATAAAATTTAGAAGTGCTGAAGTGGTCTGAAAATAAAAACTAGAAAGTTAAAGTTACAATCTCAAAGATTTTAATTTCATTCTCTTTCATGGCACCTATGGCGATAATCGGTAATTGCAGGTGTATTTTTGGACCTCACTTAAGTTTCAGTTTCAGTTTCCTCGTCTGTAGTCATCAATATTTNAATAAAACACATATATATTCATGTTCAGTTAATGAGAAAAGATTAGTGGATTCCACTAAATTCCTGTGTGGTGTTTTACAGTGTAAAATCAATCCATGGTGCAGTCTCACAGAGCTGCCAACATGCAGCACAAAAGAGATAAAAATAAATAAGTATAGCACTACTATAACCACAGTAATAATCAGACCAGCACTCCCTCCAAACCTCAATTTAATCCATACAGTTGAATGAAATCCTGAATATCCATCAACAGCATGTGAAAAACTGATTAAATAAATGATGAAATTAATGAGAAACATGTTTGAAAAAGGCTTTTGATTCATCAGTATCCCCAAAATTATGGATTTGAGACTTTTCACCAGACTACATGAAAAGCAATTTCACTATTCTGTACTATTATTTGATAAAAAAAAAAAATGTACCAAACGGTATCTTAAGCACTGAATTGAAAATGAGAAAATGAGGGAACAGCAAATGTCTTTAACCAGCGGGCAGGAGGAGGGCTCTCTCAACCCTGTCTGTCCCTGCTCTGCTCTGATTGGCTGATTCATCAGTCTGTCAGGGGGGCTTACAGACGGTGGGCTGATTAAAGTAGATTACGAGGGGGGGGAGAGGGAGAGAGAGTCTGCTGGCATCACACTCTGGTCACCACAGCGATGGCTTCACCATGGAAACACTGCTGCATCCTCCTCCTCTCTCTCCTTCTCCTGCATCTGCAATCGTCTGCCTGCCTCGACCGACAGCCTGCTGACAGGTATGTGAAGAGACAGAGAAACACGAGACAGAGATGATGTTTTACCTTGATGCCTGGCGTGGCTGTTATTGACCTCTCGTGACTCTCTAATCTTTGACTCTTGACACGTTCAGCTCAAAGATTACTGATGCATTTCTGCTGTGTAGAACCTGTGGGGAGCTTGTGTTCATTATTTCTTTAAAGCTGCATTAAATAATTTTCTATTTGGTCATTTGGGGGCTGAGGAACAAGCTGAAAAACCCAGCATCTGACATATTATCACCTTATCGAGTAGTCATGGCTAACGTGTAAGCAAACAGTCACCTACTTTCACATCCAGCAGACACAGAGCAACATTATCATCCCATTGGAGTCGTGTGTGTGCCCACCTGATCAGTGTAGCTCTGGTTTGGTCTCCACCAACTCCTGAGAAAAATATCTGGCTCTTTAGCAGCTAGATGTTCCACTTTCTTCACCAGCTAGTCTTTAACTTTGGTGCAGGCGGTGTACAGACGGTTTATCAGTGCTTGTTTGCTGTTTGAACCATACAGTAAATATGGCTAAAAAGAGGCTAAAAAGAATGAATATTGGATACAAACCAGTATCCCCAGTTACAGCATGCCTTACATTCATGCAGGAGTTTGGGTCCCGTTGCAGACCTGAAGTTCACATTCCCATTTTTATTTTCTCATCTTTTTCCCAAAGCGTTTTGGTTGCCTAACCTGACCATGCCTTAAACCAGATATTTGCCATAACCATGATCTTTCCCAAACCATATCATTGTTGCTATGTGCAGATATTGTAGAAAAGGAGGACTGTACATATGTCGGTACTGGACCTAAAGATAAAAAAAATCATTAAACATAATCTGGGGTTTTGCAGAAACATCCAATATCAACGTTCTCGTGGATAGTGTTAACACAAAGAAAACACAAGTGGGATGATAATATTACCCTGTGTCTGCAGCTGTTTGTGGTGGGACATTTTTTACAGTGCAGATGCTGATGGTAACGGAGGGAGAAGCTGCAAAATCTCCTTTTGGCTGAAAGCCACCCCATCCTTCATGACCTGAATGTGTGTGTGTGTGTGTGTGTGTGTGTGTGTGTGTGTGTGTGTGTGTGTGCGCGCCCTCATGATTGTGTATGATTATGTAATCAGTGCAATCCCACAATCCACAGTCCTGTGCTCTGATCTAGCACACAGGAGGAGCTAAATCCTGTTTTGGCTGTAGGGAGTCAGTGAGTCTGGGAGGATTTGACAACTCTCCGCCTATTGTTGTATTAGTACATTTATAATACATTCAGTGTGTGCTGAGAAAAATGTGAAACATGTTTTAGTTTAAATCTACCGAGAGGATTTTCATCCTGAGAGGCAGAAAGTTCCCAAACAGAGGTGGAGCTTCCACTGGGCTCATTTAGATTAGACTGATTAATATGCACTGTATCATCTACATGCTCCTCCCTAACTGACCAGAGTAGACACAACTGTTTTGTTTTGATTTTGGACAGAAGATATATGGATATACTTCAGATTTCACCTGTAAAACAACTGTGCGTTATGTTTGACATCCATTAAACATACTGTATGTATGTATTGTTTGGTGCTTTGTTGTGTCCAATATGGCCATATACTACAACATATACCATGTTTGTCTGTGAATGATCATAAAGTTTGAATGGACACTTGCTGACATGCTCAGATGACTATTGCGACCAAGGAGATACAGAAAGTATAATTTGTGCTTTAATGTGAGAGCACAAATTAAGTAATGCAAAAACACGACTTGCTAGATTCTGTAAGTCTTTAAAACAGCCGTCTCTTGACATTATATTTATATTTCATCTACAACTCTCTTAACATAAAGACGAAATGTTGTTAATTAACATATCTAGCAAGTTGCAAAATGATTGAATTGAACGTAATATTTACTGACAATGTATTTCATTTTTTCTGATCTTAATATTCTCTCATGGCAACAACAGGATTATTAAACTTTTTTATGGTTTTGTTCAGGCTCTGGCAGTACTTGATCAAGGTTAGGAAAAGATTCTGGTCTTGGTTTAACACAGAAAAAGTCTGCAGTGACATGAAGCATAAGGCACACAGTGTTTATTAACATTTGACGGAAACCACAATCTTTCCCTAACCTTAACCAAAGTGCTTCTCTTACCTAAACCTAAATCAGCTTCTTATTATGAGTAGGAAGGTCGCAGATCAACACACACTTTCTGCCAAAGTTCTGGTCTGGAAAAACATCACGTCACATACTTCCATGCACCAGGTTGTTGTTCCCAAAGCTTTCAACCACATCTCGTGGCCTTCTTCGACAGATGGAGCTGCTCAGTTGTCATGGAGATGGTTTAGCTGTTAATTAACAGGTGGGAGAACAGGTGGTTGTATAGGTGTTCAAAGATGGTGTCTGGGCTTCAGAGCTCACTGACAGCAAAGTTGAGAATAAACCTTCAAGAATTTAATAACATTTCAATTAAAATGTGACGACAGCTGTAGGTTGTTTATTTGTTTCCAGTGCTGTCAACCAAATCTGATCAAACCACACCCTCACAGTCCCGATGAAGAAGATTAGCTGAATATTTTAGTGTTAAACTCTTAATAAATAATAATAAGGATGTTTTTTTACTTTATCTTTGATTGTTTCTTATGAATATTTAATGCTGTAGAGAAATAATTGGATTTGAACACAAGTTTTCAGGGGCTTTAACACCAGACAGTTTTCCAGGATGTAGCTCTGTTCTTGTCGTTGCCTCTCTCGACCTGTTGATCTGCAGACTCGGGATTCTGCAGGGTTCTTTACGTAAAACCTGAATGTGCTGCATGTTGTTATATAAAGCAAACACAGCTGCTGTTGGTGTTAATCTGATTCTAATATTAAATTTTAGGGGCCTTATTTTTCTGTTACAAAAGTCTTTGTCTTGTTTATCTGGGTCAGAGTGGGTCCTCTCAGCAACAGAACATCTCTGTTCCAGACTGATCACTCTGTCTGTAACCTTAAACACTAATCCACAGGGTGAACGACTGGGTCACTGGACTACCCAGATGCATCGTGGGTACTTGAAACCTCACAGGTCCATCTCCTGGTCATCCTCGCTCTCTCCGCTATTTCTAACCTTCATAAGTTATTTTTGTTTACTGTGATTTAACATGTTGTCATTAAGTTACATTATATTTTATATGAATTTCTATTATTTTCTATAATTTAACTAACTATCAATAGTTCTCAGCTCTGTCTAATAGTAATTAATTAATTTGGCTTTTACGAGAAACTGTTCAGTTTTATTTAATAAGCACAAGATACTTTAATGTTATATTAATGACATTTCTTTTTGTTTTGGTTTCTTTACTGTTTCTAAAAGTTTAAACTGAGGTCGATCTGTTATTGAACATTTAATCCAACAGTCATTATGGTTTTGTTATTATAACTATTTATTTAAATCTTTAATCTGAATTAGACATCTCTTTTGCTGTTGTAAATGCCCATTAAATGGTGACTTAACATCAAAATATTTGGATTTGGTCATATTTCACATATGAAAAAATTTCTGCTATTTTCTGCTAAAAATAAAATGCTCATAAGTAAAAAAACCAACTAGAATTGAAACAAATAATTAATAAACAAATCTAGCCACTAAAGAACAAGAACTAATGGCAAAAAGTGAGAAATGAAAAGGAGACTTTTAATTGCAGATTTATACAAATATCTCAAAGACACCAGCAGGCTACTGACTGGCATTAATCTACATATGAGTGAAAGACAACAAGACATTTATGAGATATCTGACTGCAGCGAGACCTGATCATTCACTGAATATGTCACCTGAAAATACAGAAAAAAATTAAAATACTGAATAATAAAAGAAAATCAAATAAATGAAAAGGAGATTAAAAGTGAGAAAAAGAAATGATGCTGAACATTATTTCAGTTATTTATTATTGCTCTTGTCATTTCTGTTCACAGTGCTGCTGTCTCCCCAGTCCTTGGTAAGTGCCATCTATGTATCTATCCAGCTATCTATCTATCTATCTATCTATCTATCTATACATACATACATACAGAAAGAAATTATGATTGCTGTGTATTGATTATCTATCTAACTGCCACTTTCTCTCTTGACTTGTCACTCTTCCCATAAACCCCACCGATGGGTTGTTCAGTAGCTGCTCCTTGAGCTCATAGTTTGGAAATAATAGGTGAATATGACAAACCATCGGCCTGAGGCATAGGTAAACTAAATAAAGGCAACTAGGGACCCCCCCAAAACTGCAAATTATTAACTGCTATCGCCAGGAGCTGCCTTGTGTCTCCAAAATGTCAACTTTTCAGGAACTACAAAAAAAGTATTTGTTTTAGTTTTAGTCACGGTGCATTTTTGGCCTTGAAGTCCAAAAGGTTTTGAGTGACATTTATTTGCCGAAGTACACTCCCCTCCAAAAGTATTGGAACAGTGAGGCCAATTCCTGTATTTTT
>NTHP01000189.1:170251-187333 GCA_003416845.1 Oplegnathus fasciatus
AAAAATACAGGAATTGGCCTCACTGTTCCAATACTTTTGGAGGGGAGTGTATATGCTGTACATCATATATATGACTTATTTCATAAAATGAGAGACATCATCCTGTTATTCACTGTCTCTCCAGATGACGGGTCAGCACAGAGTGATGGAGGGATGTGGATGGAGGAGCGTTTGGTACCTGCAGACCAAGACCAGGTAAACTCTGAGTTTAACTAAAGGTGAACAGTGGTGGTAAATTGGTATGTAGGTAAAAGTAAGCAAGTGTCTGCACTGATACTGTGAAAGAGAGATCTAGATTTGGGGATTTTCTTTCCTTGGGAATGACGGAAGGAAAGAAGCAAAACAGGATTATAGGAAGGAATGATGTATGAGAGGGACACACCTATGGTGCCTCAGAGGTTATGGTGATACAGGTGCTTACATTCATATACAAATAAGATCAGACTGGAAACAAGAGTTCTCTATCAGTCAGGGGTTTCCCATCAACATCCATGTGTAATAACATGTGCTATACAAAAGAATACAGGTGAATACACATGAATCTATCACATATAGACACACTGAATTGAATTTATATATGAAATAGTGTTTCACACGATAAAAACAGTTATTTTTCTCCTCTTCTGTCTCTTGCCTCCTCTCCAGTCTCCAGATGCATCACGCAGGAAGTTACTTCAGATGCCAGGAGCTGCACTTCCCTTCCCTCCCCTCAAGGTGGCGCTGTCTCCCGACAACTAGCCAGCTACTGTAAAGAGAGTAACAGCTGAGAAAATAAAAGATACCTTTCTCAACACAGTCATGAAGAACATTTTAATACACAGTATATAGTAAACAGTATATATTGAGCTGCTGGTGTATAATCTTAACTCAAAAGATTGATGGTTGCTGGTCAAAAATCAGAAGCTTCTTTTGTCTCCAATATTATTGAAAATTATTTCACAATAGATAACAGTTTGGTATTGGTGATTATGTATTATGTGTTTTTCACTTTTGAAGGAACTACACTAGCAGCTTTCCCCTGCTTCCAATCTTTGTGTTTGAGCTAGGCTGAACATGTCCTGGACTTATCTCTGTACTCGACACACAGATATTAAACTTATATCCATCTTCCCATCTGACTCTGGGTACAACAAAGAAAAAAAAGGACAAACTCTCACAGGGTGACTTTAACAAGAGAGATCCCCGTCCTCCGGTTGATTATACCTGTTTATAGTATATAGTATACATAACACATACAAAGTACCTCTTAAAAAACCACACCTCCTATTTGCCAATTTGTGACTTTGCAAAGTTGGTCCCCAGAGGGACGCCATAACATTAATATCTCTGCTCACCAGGTGTTGTCCAATAATACTGTTGTCTCCGCTAACCAGGTGTTGTCCAATGGGGAGCCGTGCGTTCTGTTCCAGGCCAGGAAGCTGTCTCTCCGCTACGAGAAGCAGAAGCAGCTGGACCTGACAGAGAGAGCCTTTTCACCTCAGAAACCCATCGACATCAGCCAGTCTGTCTGCCGTCAGGATAAGGCCACGTGTGTACACCTGTCTGTGTGAATGACCCATCTGTCTACCTGTCTGTTTGATGTACACAAACCTTTAAGCATCAGTAAACATATATAATTTAGATTTAGCTGTTTTCTGATGTTAATTGGAGAAACGTCTCTAAAGTCCAACAGTAAGAGTTTATTCCAATTTAGTTTTAACAAGACCAATACAGTACGTCCAGTAAATATGTCCAAAGAGACATGTCAGAGGAATGATGTTGATGACCGACAGTAATACATAACATCAAGTCTTTTGTCACATAAGTCTGACCCTCTGTCTCTCTGTCTGTCTGTCTGTCTGTCTTCACCAGGCTGGTCCTGAGGTTTGGAGATGTGGAGGATTTGAGAGGCCTGTCCATCAGGTTAGTCATAACATCTGTCTGCCAGTCACGTATTAAAATATAACTTTATAATGTTCATCAAGTCAAATGTGTGATCAAATGTCATGTAAAGGTACGGCCACACTGATAAGTCAGATCTTACTGTAAATGTGTTCTGAACGTAAACCAGCGGTACATTTACTCAAGTACTGTACTTAAATACAATTCATGCTTCTTTATACTCCACTGGATTTCAGAGGGAAATATTGTACTATACATACTTCACTACATTTATTTAACTGCTATAGTTAATAGCTACTTTGATTTTACATTCAAAACATGTAATCAACTTATTAAATATCATGTATTGTTGTAGTTAAAGGCTCCACCTTCACAGGTGTTTTCAGTTATGTTGCTGACCTCAGGATGGAGTTGTGCAAAGCTATGCTGGGATTTACGTGAGGTCATCTTGTACTTGAACATGAATGATAATGTTGTAAATTGCCCCTCAATTTCTAACATTTTGAAACCAGCATTGTTTACATCCATGTTTTTCGGCTTAGTCTTCTTCTTCCCTGCCTTTGTTGGTGCAGTGTTGTGTTCCTTGGTGCATTACCGCCACCTGTAGGTCAGTGGAATAATGTGACACCATTAGCAGGAATTGCATAAAAAAATGCTCATAGCGTTACTAGAGGTGAAAAAACTCCCCATGGTGGAGCTTTGGTAGCCAAATGGTTACAGCGCATGCCGTATAACCACAACGTCACTGGTTCGACTCCAGCCAGTAACCTTTGTTGCATGTCATGCCCTCATCTCTCTTCCCCCATTTCCTGTCTGTCCAAACAAAAAACTCCCCATGGTGCCTTTAAGGCTAAAACGTCTACAACCATGCTACCTGAAAATTCAAATGTACAGTTTGGACTGACTCTCGTCCCTCTGGTGTCAGACTGCAGCTGTCCAACACTTTCTACGAGTCTTCAGGTCAATGGTGGTTCTCGGTGGACAGCGTCTCTCTGCTCTACAACACCTCTGAAGAAGCTGTGTTCAACGCCAGCGAGGTGTACGCTCCATCCTCCTCCTCTTACCACTGCCTCCATGTTAGCAACCTGCAGCGCTACAGTGCCCTGCTGCTGCCCGGCACCGACCACGCCCGCCGCTGGGCTATCACCTTCACCAACTTCCAGGTACCTGTCTGTCTACCCAGCTGACTCACTGTCTGATATTTAAAAAGTATTATATTATTTAATGTAGCAGCTCAGGACAAGCTATCATCATCCATCATTAAAGCAGCTCAATGGAATTTTTCATTTTGTGTTGATTTTGGCGGTCCCTGTGGACAAAGGCAGTAGTGTTTCACTTAACATTAGGTTACATGTTTCACTTCACTCCCTGCTGCAAGGAGACTACTTCCCCGGGAGGAGAGCTGGCGGCAGCTCCGGAGACGGACCTTCAGTTAGGGGCTGAAGCAACTCGAATTCAGCCAGAGCAAACCCCAGCGCCGTTTCGTCTGATTTCACGGAAATATCCAACCCGGTGGCCGAAATTAAGAATAACTATTAGAAATAGAAATAGCTCATCTTCTGGCTGTTGGTCTTGTTTGCTTATGTAGGTCAGATTGAGGCATCAGTATTAAATTGAGACTGTTTCATAACCAGTTAAAAACTCCATAGAGCTGGTTTAAACTGACCATTACCTAAACCCCTCCATCGAATAGTGAATGTCCAATCATGACTTGGACAACAACAATGCAACAGCAAACGTTTTTTTTTAGCTGTTTCAAAAACACAAGAGCAGAAGTGTAATATATTAATTAAATTAGTTTGTCAGCTCTAATGTAAGCTAACTAGCATTTCTTCCAAGGCTAAGAAGAAGCATAAAAAAAGTTTGTAACTGAAAAAATATAGGGTTTGCTCGTAGTGATAAACCCTCAGCGAATTATCACCTGACTCTGCAGTTTGCTTCAGCTTGTTAAAGCTTCATTCAGATCCTTGTTTTAGTTTTCCGGCCGCAACTTTACTGTTTTGGTTCACTCTCATCAATATCATTGTGCTACTGGCGGTTGTTTTAAATGAAAAAGCTCCAAAAATCCTATCCTAGTGCAGTACAGTACCTGCTCAACACCTATTAGAGACTAGCTGGTGAACATAGTGGAGCATTTAGCAGCTCAAGAGCCAGATATTTGGTAAAGACCAAAAACAGAGCTAAAAGAGAGTGAATATTGCACCTATATTCATCATGTGGCCACATTTTTGATTGAATGATTTGAACTCTTTATGCTTTTCTTATGCACCTTGACTCCAGAGAGGATTTCTTTCACTGTATACTTGTATAAGGATGAATGACAACAAACCTGAATTTTGAACCATCACATTATGAATTTTATTCTCTTAATAATTTTCAAAATGTCTCCGTCCCCTCCTCAGATTCAGGCGTTCAATGTCACCTCCGGTAAATTTTCTCCTGTGAGCGACTGCGCCACCTTCCTGACGCCGGCCATCTTGATGGGCCTTATCACTTCCCTTATCCTGCTGCTGGTCCTGGCCTACGCCCTGCACATGGTCATCCACCTGAAACACATCGAGCATGACGATGACCACAAGCCCGACGTCTACTTCCCCCACAACCCAGAACATCCCGAACACTGCTGCGTGGAAAGCGTCGCTGAGAAAAATATTCTGTAGTGTAGCCAATAATTAGAGACTGTTAACTCATAAACTTCAAAAAGAGACACAGCTGATTTGACGCTAACAACTGGCACCAAACCTCTGGTGTGATGGTATACTTTCAGCTCAGGATTAGATTTTTTTAATATACATTTCTAGTGTTTTTTAAATTTGCCTATTAGTGAATTTCTGTATTTGTCTTTATAACAAATTTAATAAAAATATAAATAAAAAATCCATCACAGACTCATTGTTAGATGTAGGACTGGACTGAATTAAAGGTGTAGTCTATGATTGAAAGCTTGTTGATATTTGAACTCAACAGGTAAACAAATACACCCCTCTCTTCAGTGCGCCTTCAAACTCGCATGAATAACTCACAGCATTAGTTTGTCCTGTGTAGGAGCACCAGTTGTGACATATTATACCGAAGTGTTTAGTGGAAACACAGCTAAAGCGTCGGTATTTGACGACCTGGGTTGGTGGCTCTACCTGAGCCACTCTGTTTGTTTCCTGTTTACAGAGCCAGGGTTGTGTATGAACACCGGACTGTTTTTTCAGAACACACACAGAACGGAGGAGATATTCACTGAATTTGACAAAAAGTGTATTGGATTAGAATCGTAGACTACACCTTTAATGAAGCACGCTGGCAGTAAGTAATCCAGTGCAGCACGATTTTGTAAAGCCATCATTCTTACAGCAGTCATTTCTTGTGAGAGCACGGACATGCATGAGAAAGGTCTCATATTTGATCCAAAGCTGCCATGACTCCGTAACTTGGAATGAGAGCACTAAAAAATCTTGTCCATGGTGTTTGTGTGTGTGTGTACAAGTCTCTTTTAACAATGGAAGGACTCTCAGGAAGGACTCTCATGGCTGCTATCATATGACCCAGACCGCATACCCCAGACCATCCCTTTGGTAAATATTCATAAGCCTTCATGCCACAAATCCAGTATACACCCTTTGGTAGTGGTATAGAGCAATGACTGATCATTGTAGCAAGGTGGTTATAATCATCAATAGAATCGGATGATGCATGTTGTCTTAGAGGCACATTTCTTTTTGACTTAACAATTAGTTCTTCTGATGAAGCGTATGTAGAGTCACATTAGGTGAATGTTTCCTTTACCTTCAACACACCATTTTAATGTCTTTGGAACTCCCCAGTTCCTAAGTTTAGGCAGGGATGCTCTATGGGCAGTTCCTCATCCAATGATTTGGCTCACCACAACAGAAGCAGTTCTCATGACCTTTGTTTGAGAAGGGTGACGTGTAGCTTTCTTCATGGTGTGAGTGATCTCTTGGCCCACATCTTTGGCCCCACTTCTCTTTTGAAGGCTCCTCTGACGCTGCGTCCTCCTCTGGTCGCTCCGCCTGTGTAGTGAGACACTTGACCAAGCATTAGCGTTTATATTTCCTTTGTTCTGTGTTATCCCAATGGTGCTAAGCTATCTCTACCAGTTCATTCATTGGTTTTCCTGCCAGTCCCACTGTCAGTTGCACTTTTACCTTAATCTTTGGTTGAAGACTATTCACAAACACATTTTGCATGTAACCAGGTGGAAGCCTTTCAATCTGACTTTGTGACAGACCACAATTTTCTTTTGCTGTCATCATCATTGTTTCATAAAGCTCCCGAGGGTTATCATCTTTTCCCATTGTAATCAGTGGAGCAAATTTTGCTCGGTTTGTTTTCTTTTGTAACCCGCATTTCTTCATCTCCCTGATTATTTACCTCAGATCTTTGGTACTCTAAAATCCAATCATCATCAGTGGTGTTATCATCACTGGATTCTTTTTCACAGGATAAAGGTTTTGGATTTGTTTGTTTTGGTGGTTCTGGAGGACCCATCCAACTGGCTGTCCAGTTTTTTTTTTCTTGTCTGCGTTGTGTCTTTTTTTCCCCCTTTCTTCCAGTTGAGTTATTAACTTTTAACTATTTTGATCTGTAAGTGAAGCCTTTTGGGATTCTGCATTACAGCGCCTACTTTCATCCCTCCAAAGTCTGAGGGAGGAGAAGTGCTTGTTTCTATCTGTGTTAGAACTCAGTTTCTCTGTCAAATTTTCCAATCTGGTCTGGTCAAATGTCCCATTTTGGGGAAATTTTAGAAGACCATCATCATGCAGTTATTTTAGTCTATGTTGCAACAAATGTAATACTATTGGTACCATAATGATCATACATGTACTTTACAGGACCGGTCAATTCTTTCTCTGACCCCCTACTAAAATAACTTCCCATTGTCTTTCTGTAAGATCCCTCCAAAAAAACTTACTTACACTTACTTTTATCCACAAACCACTTTCTAATCCTTCCAATTAACAATCGACTCAGAGGTTACAAGTCATTCCTGTTTGTGTAGGCAGGAGGAGGAGAGACACACAGTTGACATATGACAAGATCAAGGACGGAAGCTGTTCCCAGGTGTCACTTGATTAGTCTGCACTGCCCAAATGTGTATTTCTTCATCTATCACCAGTAAATAGCCACTCGTCCTGTGAACACAAATGAAAAATGGAATTTCAATTTGGTTAAATTATTTAAATGTAATATTTATAGCCACAGACTTCCATAGAGGAAGCTGAACAAGTAGGTACACTTAAATAAAATAGTTTGAAATAAATAAACATGTGAATAAACATAGAATAAAAATATAATGACCAAATTGTGAAATAATCCAATATTATCGTTATTATGAAACCTTATTTATATTTACTAACAGAATTTATTGCAGGTCATTTTTTTTCCTTTAGTCTAAATAAGCAGATAGCCAATCACATAACTGGTTTTGCTAGAATTAAATAAAAAAAAACACAAATAATAAACTCTGTTATTGTGAAAAGAAGCAAGATGAAGCAATATTTCATAACATTAAGCTGAGTTTTTAAAATGTATTGGATTGATTAATGCTTTATTATATATATTGTCTGCACTTATGCATATGATTATTTATTTCAGAATGTTTTCAAGACTCAAAGATTTTATTCTATTCTTGCTAAAAGGCTGGAATGCACTAAATAAGAATACTTGGAATAAGAGTAAAAATAAGAATTTGAAAAAGATAGCATAACACATATAGAATATACAGAAATATGAGGCATAAAATCCGAAAATAAAAAAAATATATAAATATATATAATAAAATGATGTAATGTTGAACAGTTTGGGTCTACATGTAATAATAGCGACTGGTGTAATTTTACTTCTGTCCGGTAGGTGGCAGTGATACACGCAGGAGCAGCCATATTTTATAGAAGAAGAAGACGCTCATGGTGACTTCAGGGAAAGCGCTGACAGCTAATGTACCAACTTTTGTGAATATAATATATTATTATTATTACTTAAAGTAACAGTTTGATTTCTGAAGCCTGTGTGTTGTTTCGTTTTAAACCAGACAGCTGGAGGTAGAGTCAAACTCGCCATTTTGGTGGTTTTCTCTTCAGATTAGCTTTGCCGGTTAGCATTCCTGGCTAACTAGTGTAGCTAGCTGTAGGACAGTTCCGCAGCGTGGTGACGTCAGGGAGGAGGACCACGCTACCTGACGTTGACCGTTACCGGTGTCGTTAAATGTCCGTGTCCTCTTCCTGCCGCCGGGGACTTCATGTTTAACCACCTCTTCGCTGCACTCACTCTGCTTCCCCGCCGCCTGCTCTCCTCCTCACCGCGGACTTGGACCAGAGCCTGCCGCCTCCTCGGCGGGATGGAGCCGGCCGTGGTGAGGTGCCTCCCCGGGGAGCCCAAACTCACCATCTCCTTCTGTCTGGGCGGCAGCCACAAGCACATGCTGCGGGACCAGGACGAGGCGCTGGGCAAGGTCCTGGCCCGGATCTCCAGCGGCATCACCAAGGGCCAAGGAAAGGCGAAGAAGTCGAAGAAGAACAAGGGACAGCAGCCGAGTGAACCCCCGGAGCTCACCGTGGTGAAGCTGTACCACGACGGGGACGAGGTGGCCGACACGGTCCTGAACTCGGAGGCGTGGCGGGACGGGGCCGTGCTGCAGGTGGGAGACGTTAAATACTCGGTCCAGAGGAACGCGCCCACTTTCACCACCGCTGAGCTCCCGGTGTCCCTGCTGGCCGGGTTCCCAGTCTGTCCCAGTCTGGAGGTGGAGTTCGGGAACCTCCAGGACTGCGAGTTCACGTGGTATAAAGAAAATGCCCCAAACACGAGGTAATTACACTGGAAAAGGTTGGTGTTGTTGACAGTTTGTGCTGCAGAGTGTGTGCAGTGTAATACAATCCAGTACAACCAAGTCCTGCCTGTGTGAAGCCGACTGTGTTTACTTTTTTTGTTGACAGTGTGTCAGGGAAGAGTTGGTTCAGGTCTGTGGTCATATGGAGTCTGTAGGTAGGGATGGTGTTGTCTTGGACTGCAGTATATTCAGGTTTTTCTCATATTCTGCCCCCCTCATGTAAGTACATGGAAACTGAACAGTGTGTTTGTTATGCACTTCCACTTGGGGGAGTAGGTTCTCTTTTTTTTTAGTGTTTGTAATTTTTTAATTAGACAACGACGGATAAATCAGCCGGGATTATATAAAGGCCGATATTCAAATCAAGTAAAGTTAATTTTAGTTGATCAAATATGTGTCAGTATCTGCTGATAAGTAACAAGAAAGAAGCTCATAAAAGATCAATGTTTAATGTTTGAGGTCATCTAGAAACAGTCTCCATACATAGTTTGTTCACCAGAGAGCTCTGACAAGTTTATGTTTACACTGTAAAATGTCCTGCTAAGAACATATTTTGGTCACAGTTCTTTAATAACTAAATTTACGGGATCCATATCAAAAATATTTGTTTACTTTATGTGTGCTAATATATCATAAACCTCATTTTATACTCAAAATATCAATCTGCCTCAGAAATCCAGCGTTGGCCAAGCTATAATGCACGGTCATGTTTACTTTAAAAACACTCTACAGAGTTTTTAACTGGTTATGAAACAGTCTCAATTTAATACCAATGCCTCTATATGAGCTACATAAGCAAACAAGACCAACAGCGAGAAGATTGGCTATTTCTATTAGTTTTATGATAGTTATTCTTAATGCCTGCCACTGGGTCGGGGTTTTCCGCGACAATAGACGAAACAGCGCTGGGGTTTGCTCTGACTGAATCCGAGTTGCTTCAGCCGCTAACTGAAGGTCTGTCTCCGGAGCTGCTACCCTCTCTCCTCCCGGGGAAGTAGTCTCCTTGTAGCAGGGATTGAAGCGGAGGGAACATGTAACCTCACGTTAGGTGAAACACTACCGCCTTTGTCTACAGGGACCGCCAAAATCAACACAAAATGAAAAGTTCCACAGAGTTGCTTTAAGAAAATTGAAACAACACAGACAACACAGAAACACATAACTTTCTTCAGATCATCAGAGAGTAAAAAGTACATTATTTTGGAAATATTTTTACATTGAGAAAACAGGACTGTACAACTATCAAAGCTACCAAGCTTGTGAATCAGACTGATTTGGTCAGGCCAAATAAAGAAGGAAAAAAAAGTAATTTAGTTAATGAAGTTATGGGACATCCAGCACCTTTGTCCTTATTTTTCTCTTTCTTGTTGTTCTTGTTCTAGCCCTGAAGCTGCTGGAGAAGTTCCAGGTCAGGACGGCGGCTGGACAGAGATAGGATGTGGGAGAGTCCACGTCCCGTCCAATCAGGACATCGGCTGCAGGCTCAAACTGTGCTGCACGCCGAAAGATGGAAGTCGCAGCGGCCTGTCCAAGGAGCTGGTCTCTGTGGGAGCCGTAGAGGCCGGACCAGGCGTGTGCACGTTCGACAACCGACACGCGTACACTATCAAAGAGGCGGAGTGGCCGGTCGTGAGGGTGGTGTCGTACAACATCCTCGCCGATGTCTACGCCCAGACAGAACTGTCCAAGACGGTGCTTTACCCGTACTGCGCCCCCTACGCCCTGCAGCTGGACTACAGACAGAACCTGATCAAGAAGGAGCTGGCCGGATACAACGCTGACATCATCTGTCTGCAGGAGGTCGACAAAGGTAATTAACTGATTAACTGTTAATTTGTCAAATACAAGTGTTTTTCCAGCCACCTTTTGAAGCACATTTTCATTGGATATTGATAAAAACAAAATGCGACAAAGCCTCTGAAGGCACTGATATGTTGTTTTTTTGTTGTTGTTGTTTTGTTATTTAACGTACATCAAGGGAACAGATTATTAGAAACACTTATATCAATATGATGCAGTCCAACACAGCACCGTCAATAACTACAGCTTTAAACATGACCATAGAGTTGAATCAGCTCGACAAGAACATTTTAAGCATCATGAAGGCAGGATTTAGTAGCCCGATGTTCAGACTGAACTCAGTTCATTATTCAGTCTGACAGCGTGTTCATGTTAACTGTTTTCTGTTCGGGAGGGTTTGTTATTTCTATTTTGTTAGACAAAGAAATATGTTGACTTAGGAGACTTACACCTTCCTGTACAGGTCATCTCACCTCCGCTTGTCAACATTTTGGTGGAAATTTTTCTGTCGCTGTATGTGGCACGTCCTCAGCCTCCATCCCACCGACAAAGCTCTGATTGGTTGAGGGACTGACACCAAAACCTAATGTTTATCATTGATATTTAAAATCAGGGAGACATTTTTTGCTCCAGAGTTGATCAGATTCAGTCAGTGTAACGTACGTTTAGCCAGTTATTTTCTGCAACACACGAAACAATATATTTGTTGAGACAGGAAGTTCATACTTTACCTTTAAAACAAGAGTTGATAAAACAAGTCCCTCTTTTGATAATAAATGTGTTAAATTTTGTGGTGGTTTTTCTTTAAAATTACATTTGAGGAGATAATATCCAAATTGCTCATAACATGCCTCTTCATTGCTTTGAATTATAATTGCAACAAAGCCAAGTCAATAGCTGATGAGGATCCATCCTTGAAAAATGAATCTTCATCTTTTCTGTAAAGTACCATCATCTGGTGGATATGTGAGCCTGCTTTCTGACTTTCTTCATGTTCTCTGGACTCTTCAGGGGTGTTCGTGGACAGTCTGACTCCAGCTCTGGATGCCTTCGGTCTGGACGGCGTTTTCAGGATCAAAGAGAAGCAGCACGAAGGACTGGCCACTTTCTATCGCAGGTGAGTTTTGCCAGCAGCCAGATTCTGAAGGAAATGTCTTCTGTGTTTTTTCAGTGTTGTCTGGTGCAGTCACAGTTGGTGTTCCTGTTCTGGACACTCAGGATTTGATCGGGTCATCTTTCTTAGAGCACAGGAGTGACGTTCCTCTGCTGCCATCAACAAATGATACTCATGGGCCTTTATGTCATGGGAAGGACAAAATTTTTTCCGTTACATCATGTTGTCTTTTTAGGTCAAAGTTTCAGCTGCTGAGCCGTCATGACATCGTGCTGAGCGAGGCATTGACCTCTGACCCCATCCACTCTGAACTGCTGGAGAAGGTTTCTGCTACCAGCGCTCTGAAGGACAAGATACTTACGAGGTCAACTGTCCTGCAGGTACTGCTGTCCACCTGCTGGGGATAAGCTAGGAATCATTTGAAAGAGGACTAACTGGACTCTGGGAAATTGTGTTGGGCATTTTTCCGATTATTATGACATTTAATAGACTAATCAATTAATCAAAAAAAATAGTAGACAGAATAATCAATAAGAAAAATAATCTGTGGTTGCAGCCCCTGTGTTGTAAACCCTCAGCTTTGGTCGGCTTTGTGAATCTGCACTGTGACACTTGTCTCTCCTGACTCGTTTCTGCGCAGGTCAGTGTGCTTGAGGACCTGAATAAACCAGGCAGGAAGGTCTGTGTGGCCAACACTCACCTGTACTGGCACCCGAAAGGTAAGAACTCCTTCCTCTGTATGAACACACCTGAGTGACTGATATAAAACAGCAGTGATGATCTTTACTCTTAATCTACACAAGGACAAACTTCTAAAAACTGAATTCATTTCCTTTGAAGGAGGGAACGTTCGCTTGGTCCAGATGGGCGTGGCTCTGCAACACCTGAGTCATGTGATCAACGAGGTCGCACCTGGAGCCCCTCTGGTCTTTTGTGGTGACTTCAACTCCAGCCCCAACTCAGGTAACTCCACACCTGAAGGCACCAGGTTCTGCCAGTATTCACTTTATCTTTCATTGGCTTCAGTTGAAGCTCATGATTTAAAAAGTACATTTCCTGTTCTGATGGAAGTGTATTTTAATCCTCTTCCTGTCTGCAGGTGTGTTCCAGCTGGTCAGTGAGGCTGTGGTTCCTCAGCAGCATGCAGACTGGAGCAGCTCTGGTCTGGAGGAGTCCTGCAGTATGGAGCTGCTCTCTGCCTTCCCCCCGCTGCTGAGCGCCTGCAGCCAGCCGGCCTACACAAACTACGTGGGAGGATTTCACGGCTGCCTGGACTACATCTTCATACAGCCGGGCAGCATGCAGGTACTAATACTGACACTGATACTGCTAATACTGGTACTCGTACCCGCCCCATGGACACTACATGTTAAAGTCTCCACATCCAATTTGACGAGTTACATTAACAGACATTGTTGCAGATCTCTACTTTCTTTTTTCTTTATACTGTGAACATTTGCACACTCTTCAGTCATTTTGTCCTCTTCATTCATTTTAAACGCTGTACATCTCTTCATTTCAGAATATACTGTATATATTTTACATATTTTAATTGTAAATTTCTATTTAATATTTATATGACTTTTACAGTACTTGTTCCTGATTTCTGTTTCTGCTACTACTTCTGCTACTGCCAATACTATTACTGCTACTACTGTTACCACTACTAGAGCCACCACTATCTATCACTGAAGAAGGAGAAGATGTAATGACCTAAACAAGAAGCTAACATGCTGTGTGTGTGTGTGTGTGTGTGTGCGTGCGTGTGCGCGCGCAGGTGGAGCAGGTGATTCCTCTGCCCAGCCACCAGGAGGTCACCACCTACGAGGCTCTGCCCAGCGTGGCTCACCCCTCCGACCACATCGCCCTGATCTGTGACCTGCGCTGGAACCCCTGACCTCTGACCTCAAACCACCAGGTCAAAAGACACTGGAGAACTGGGCCGTTGGATTTCTTTACACTCGGCTGAAGTCCGAGCATGGGAACGTGTTCCTGCAGGTTTCCTGGAGATCAATGAAAGACAACAGAAAGATGCACGAGCAGGGAACTGTCTTAAATTACAATATGATTGAAATGTTGTGATTAAGTTCATATTGTATTATTTACAGTACAATGATTAATGAATTTTAATCACTGATATTCAGTGTTTGGGTCATTACTAGAAAAAGTAATGAACTGCACATTGCTTATTATTTTTATTAAAAGTAATTAATTACTTTGGTTCTCCAGACAGGCTCAACTGCTTCATACGAGGTTGATAATTATTGTCAGTCTCCTGCTGGCTCCTCCTCACCCTGAATATCAACATTTTAATGAAGGTATTTATTGTTACTGTTATTTTGGCCAAACAAGTTGCTCGGTGGTCCTTTAGGTTTTTTAAATAAAGTTTGATTCTACAGCATTAAAGTCCATTAAAGTCATGCGCACTCTGTTTTTAATTCTGATTTGTCCAACGACACTAAAAGGCAGCACGACACCAGGTGAATGTCTCCATGGATACCGTCACTGACAAGGAAGGTGGTATAATTTCTGGTAACCTCATCTCTAATGTTTTTTTGTTGTTTTTTTTGCTTTGGCTTGGTGTGTCTTGTGGAATAAAAATTTGGGATTTGATGACCCTGATGAGGCCACAAGCAGAAACGCGTTGGTCTGACAATAAAGTTGTTCTTTATACTACAAGTGTTGCTGGATCTCTTCATACCCACCCACCACCAGAAAATGAAAATTCAAATACGCATCATAACAGGAATAACTAGTTACAATTATAGACAATTACAATCACCCAGAGAAAAAAGAAATTACTTTGTAAAATCTAAAATAAAGCTCTACACAATGTCATGCTTATTAGAAAGTATTATTATATAATTGTATCACTACTGTACAGCTGCCTTCCACAGTATTATATGTATATTTTATATTACTGTGTTATATTCTGTTTTATATATATTCCTATATTTTTAACTTTTGCACAGTTTTATGTCTTATGTCTTAAGAATTTCATTGCCAGTGACTGCTTCACTGTAATTGTTGAGCATATGACAATAAAAAATATAATAACAACAAATCCAACCCTAAACTGAGATCTCTGAAGGTCATCTTTTCTTTTATCATTTATTTATTTCTATGTCATATTCAAGCTATATTTAAGTTTTTAATTCTGATACTTCTAACAACAGATAAAGGCAGCACGACACGAAGGGAATCTCTCCATGGATACAGCATTACTCCAACAGATAATGTTACAGCGGATGGAGAACCGGGAGTAGGTAAACAAGCTGTCAGACCGATCACTGACTATAATGTGAATTTTTGCAGTGGTGGAAGAAGTACTCAGATCTTGTACTTACGTGAAAGTAGCAACAATACAGTGTAAAAAATACTCTGTTACAAGTAAAAGTCCTGCTTTCAAAATCTTACTCAAAAAGTACAAAAGTATACTTAAAGTACCAAAAGTAAAAGTACTCATCATGACGAATTCCAGAATCACATATCTATTATACAACTTGATTATAATTAGTAATCTAATAAAGGTGGGGCTACTTTGAATTACTTTATATACAGCCGGGCAGCTTAACCTACATTAATACGTCATAATTTATTATTTGATTTATATTTTATATTGATAATCTAAATATGCAAAGTAACTACAGTAGTAACTAAAGATATCAAATAAATGTAGGGGAGTAAAAAGTACAATATTGGCTTCTAAAATGTAGTCAAGTAGAAGTATAAAGTAGCAAAAAAGGGAAATACTCAAATAAAGTACAAGTACCTCAGACTTGTACTTCAGTACAGTACTTGAGTAAATGTACTTAGTTACTTTCCATCACTGATTTTTGGTTCTGACTCCTCAGTATGTAAATCATGACGTCACGTCCACCTTCCTTCGCCACGCTGTTTTTCTCTGATTGGTCAGTAGTGGTGAGAAGGCGTGGCCGGAGTGTTTGGGACATACCATTGTGTCATAAATTAGGGGGCGCAGTGAAAAGTTTGAATAAAGGTTACGGAATAAGTGGGACAGTCGTGACGATTTGGCCCTTTTTTCGTCACGAGGAAATAATAAAAAAAAGAATAAAACATGTCACGTTATTTTTGTATGGTGTAGGGATATTTGAGTTTTTCAGTTGAGGCTCAGGCGGATTTTAACATCCCCGAGTCAGAGAAAGCAGCGAGAGGCAGACCGTTAAGTTCCCCAGAGTTAGCCAGCCAGACCGGAAACCGGGTGATTTGGCCTTTAAAATAAAAGAATAAACACCACTTAAAAAAAAAAATGTAAGAACTCGATAATTAAGCTTGGATATGACATAGAAATTTAAATAAAATAATAATAGAAAAGATAACCTTTAATGATCTCAATTTAGGTTTGGATTTGTTGTTGTTGCTATTATATAAAAATCAGGGAGTTTATCTCAAAGTTCTTGTCTTACGAGCTATTTCTACTTTGTCATAAGTATGACACTGTGTAGAAGAGGTTGATCTTAGATTTACAAGGTAATTTATGTTTTCTCTGGGTGATTGTAATTGTCTTTAATTGTAATTAACTATTGCTGTCTTGTGTTGCATATTTGAATTTTTATTTTCTCCAGTGGGTGGGTATAAAATCCCAAATTTTTTGTCCAAGACACACCAAGCCAATATCAAAAAATAGTGCAGAGGCAGACTGATTAAAGCTTTGTGTTGCCTCACATTGCCATATGTCTATTGTGTTAAAAGTTGCATTTGAACACACCACAAAGACCACAGCTGACATGCTTGTATATTGTGAGAGGATATAACCAATCAATAGTCTGTATTCTAGATCCAAAAACTACAGGTGATCACAGGTGATGTTCGACCACAGTCAGTGATGATCCACTGACAACCAGCTAGTCCTAATTAGAGCACAGCAAAGTCCTGAAGCTAGAAATGAAAATTCACTTGTTAAGATGCGGTCAAATAGGTTCAATATGCCTATGGATTTCAAGATTCAAGATCTTCATTGTCATGTGCACAACAATTAAATAGAAGCAGTCGTTGGCAATGAAATTCTTAAATAAACTGTAATATAGACAGGTTATGGACAGGATATAAGACAGTCATTGATCATTGCACTAATAAATATATACACTGTGATGGTTTAACAAATGTAAATATATATATTGATATATTGATATATGCATACTGTGATGTATGTAGGTATAAACCATACAATCTATGGTATAAACGGTAGTAATAAACAAATTAAAGGAAAAACCAATATAAAGTGTCTTAGTAAGGGCCACCACGTTCCCATAGGTGTTCGATTGGGTTGAGATCTGGTGACTGAAGGCCATAGCATATGATTCACATCATCTTCATACTCATCAAACCATTCAGTGACCCCTCGTGCCCTGTGGATGGGGGCATTGTCATCCTGGAAGAAACCACTCCCATCAGGATAGAAATGTTTCATCATAGGATAAAGGTG
>NTHP01000189.1:188613-202351 GCA_003416845.1 Oplegnathus fasciatus
GACAAGTGGACCCAAACCATGCCAGCAAAATGCCCCCCACAGCATAACAGAGCCACCAGATCCCCTCACTGTAGGGGTCAAGCATTCAGGTTTTTACTTTAATTTGTCACCCATCTGTATATAAATGGAGATGATATGTTGATAACAAAAAGAAATTGGATACCTCTGTTTGACTCCAATAATCTTTGAACAAATCTTAATAATGTCTGGGTTTTTTTTACTTCACTAGCAGGTTGTAGAACCAGTTAATAAAAGGTCAAAAGACTCTAAATTAAAGATTGATTAAAAACGACAAACTGAGCCATGATTGCTTTTATTGTGAAGCTGTAGACCGGATGTGTTACGTGTCACGCTGTCCGACTTGACGCTGCTGCTCTCGACAGGAAACCAAACAAGGAACTGGGATTTGAACGGTCTTACGTGTCATTCAGGAGTTTCAGTGATTCACAAATCTGCTCGAGACTTCAGGTGAACGAACCCCGGTAAGTTTCCATCCTGTTTTATTAGTTTCGACTCAGACTGAAGACAGGAGCGGGATGCTGTCCGGTCAGCAGGCGGCTTGAAGTTAACTGCTGTAAATGAACTCAGAAGCAAGTTAGCTAGCTGAGCTAACGTGAGTTAGCTACGATCACTGTCAGTTCATTTGTGTCAAAGTTCAAAACATGAGCACAGTTTGTATTTATCTCTGGGCTCATCACTTACAGTTTAAACATGCTCATACAGATATTGCGGCGTTTTTACGGTAGAGAAAGCTCCGTATCACTGTGTTGCTAACACGGCTAACTTAGCTGCTGGTGATGTGCCGAAAATAGCGCCTGGTTTAATCTGTGCCCTCGTTTTATCACCGCCTGTGTGTGTTTGCTGTTTATTTGACTTTATACAGAAACTAAAATAAGACAAGTTCACCAACATGACTCCAGCCAGACTCCCTTAAAGAATGAATGAACTGATCTGAGGTGACTCCAGGACTGGTTGATCAGGAGGAGGCGGTTTCTGACTGTCGTGGATCACCTGATTATGAATGAATCAGTACAGTTCTGGTCTGAGATCTTGTCAAAGTTATAAAGAAGTTAAACGTTTAACGAAGTCGTTCAAACTTTACTGTGTTTTTGAGACTGTTCACAATCCTCCCGGAGTCCTGTGTCTGTCGGCAGAGTTCAGGTTTAACAGGTTTGGTCTTTTGACCAGTGGTGGAACAAGTACTCAGATCTTTTACTCAAGTAAAAGTACAAATACCACACTGTGAAAGTACTCTGTTACAAGTAAAAGTCTTGCATCGATAATGTCACTTAAGTATAATCAGGAAAATCTACTTAAAGTATTAAAATTAAAAGTATTCAATGCAGAAATGTCCCCTGTGACTGTTACACTATTATATATCATTAGATTATTATTCCTCATGCATTAATATAAAAGCAGGATTTTACTGTTGGAGTTGGCTGAGTTGGAGCTCATATTGAACTGTTTCAACCAGTTGTGCAAAATTCATAATTATTAAAAATAATTAAAAGGAAAGGCAGCAAATCGTCACGTTTGTGAAGCTGGAACCATGAAATGTTTTTGCATGAAAAAGGAAACGATGATCAAAATAGTTGCTAATTAATTTCTTTGTCAATCGACTAATTGATTAAATCGACCCACCGTTTCAGTTGTACTTCTATAAACTGTTGGGTGGTTTAAGTTATTACAAATCATCATATTTTCTAAGCTCTTTGTATGTTTTGTCTGCAGAAATCTTAATTGGTAAAGTAACTAAAGCTGTCAGATAAATGTAGTGAAGTAAAAAGTGCAATATTTCCCTCTGAATTGTAGTAGAAGTAGAAAGTGGCATGAAAAGAAAATACTCAAATAAAATACAAGTACCTCAAATTTGTACTTAAGTATTGTATTTGAGTAAATGTACTTAGTTACATTCCACCACTGTTTTTCATTCGAAGGATTTAAACTGTCAAGTGAGCAGCTGTAATTTCTGGCGACCATCTTTTGATTGTTTAGGTCATTTCAGTAGCTCCTCTCTTAGGCCAAAATATGAACTTTGCACAGAACACACTGATGGGTTGCAAATCAAAAGAAAAACCAGAATAAATAAGTGTAACGCTCATGCTCCCTAAAGAATAAGCCCTTTTGTTTTTAATGACCAAATCATCGTCTGGACAAACTTTCCATATTTAGCCTCGTTACGAGCATGGATGGATAAACCTGTTAGGGGATCCCCGGGGGCAAAATGACCTGTTGAACAACACCTGGTGCAATCACTGCGCGCATCTTCCTGGTGTTTTTGTCGTCACACTGAGGTTGCCAGTTTGTGCCTCTCATGTATTATTATTATTATTATGTTTGAGTCACAGAGCGAAGCATCTGATTTTATGAAAAATAAATACCCAGCGATCAATGAAAAACCCAGAGGGTCGTTTAACAAAGTGTACTGCTGTTCTAAAGGTATTTCTAAAAACCTCAAAGACTCTTGTAGGGCTGCATCTAACGATTATTTTTGTTACCGATTAATCTTTTTGCTGGAAAAATAACTTAAACGATTAGTCGATTATCAAAATAGTTGCTCATTAGTTGTCTGTAGATCGACTAATTGAGTAATCAACTAATTGTTGCAGCTCTAGACTCTTCCAACCAGCTGGGCAAAAAAAAGATCCCATCTATTGCACGATAAAAAAGATTTTTAACTCTCTTCTCAAATTGCGACTGTATTTCCCAATCTAAAGAAAGATGGTAGCTGGAAATGACGGCTGAAAATCGTTGCTCTTTGTGTAAAACACTAGCAAAATGTTAAATATAAACTATTGGAATAAAACATCAATATATACCCATGTAAGAAAAATGAAAAAACGAGCCTTGACTACTAGTGAGGTTGAGCAAATTCAGAAATAATACATCTGTTTGTTCTGTACAACACTTTTTGCCGGCAGCAACATTTGAGCTTCTAGAGGCAGCGAGCAGGACTTTAAACGCTGAATATGATGAATGAGTCATAAGTAACTTTCAAATGAGGTTGAAAGTTACTTGTTGAACAGAAACCAGCACGTCATATTTGATGTTACGTTATCATCGCTTTGGGAATCCTTCGTCAGTCACTGCGACTCTCCTCTCTCCTGCTCAGGCTGGTTGCTGTGTCGTCATTGATGAGCTGTGGTTGTCTCGGTAACAGTCGCTAACGGCAGAAGCATGAAGGCTTTGATCCTGGTGGGGGGGTACGGGACCCGGCTGCGACCGCTCACCCTGAGCGTCCCCAAACCGCTGGTGGACTTCTGCAACAAACCCATCCTGCTGCACCAGGTGGAGGCGCTGGTCAAGGTACGGAGGAGGTGGAGTTCAGTGAGTGTGAACCCAGCTGCTCTCCTCTTTGGAAACCACCACCAGGAGGAGGCGCCAAAGTCAGAAGTTCTAAAATCCAACACACAGGGGGCTTTGACTTTACTGCTGACGTTTAATTTTGACTCTTTCTCTTTGTGTGTGTGTGTGTGCGTGCATGCGCGCAGGCCGGCGTGGACCATGTGGTTCTGGCGGTGAGCTACATGTCTGAGCTGCTGGAGAGAGAGATGAGAGTCCAGGAGCAGAGAGTACGTACAACAAACCATCGCACTGACACATTATTACAGCTGTGATACACACCAGCACACACAACACACACTGAATGTGTTAATAGTGTACAGGACCACAGCGGGGGGTCAGTCCAGTAACTTTCTGGGCTTTTCTGAACGATCAATACACACAAATCACACAAGAACATCTTTTTTCACTTACCCACAGTGGTATCAAGTCATGCAGGTTGATTGTGTTTAATCTCTGACCTCCACCACATAATGAGAGGTGGAGAGAATTTCATTATCTCTCAAAGCATCGAACAACATGACATTTGAAAATTCGACATCTCTTTCCAGTGTGGACAGTTTTCTGCTGCTCTGTGAAGTGCAGCACAGAGGATTCATGTTACAACACTCTCTCTCAGTTGTTGTCTGACATCAACTCTTAATCCATGCTGCTTTTAGTGAAAGTGAAGAGTAGATAACAGATTACATTTAATCACCGCTCCCCCCTTTTATTTTGAAGGCCATTCATCCATGTGCAGATTTCCACCTCCAGTCTTTTTTTCTGCTTTATGGCTCCCAGAGAGAGTCAGTTTTACCTTTTGATATGAAATATTTTCTAATAAAATCTAACGGGGGAGACATATTTTATTTGAAGTCAAAGTCAAAGTCGGGCATGACGTGTAGTTTCAACAATTCATCAATTAAAAGATTAGTCGATCAACAGAAAATTAATCAGTAGGAGTTTTTATATTCAAGTAATTGTCAACAATTCTCTGTTTTTTGAGGATTTGGTGCTTTTCTCTGTTTTATATCATTTTAAATTGAATATCGTCAGGTTTTGTTCTCCTGGTTGGACAAAACAAAACATTCGAAGACGTCAACTTGAGCTCAACTTGAAAATTGTGATGAACATTTTTCACTATTTTCTTTCTTTTTTTTTTTAATCAAAAAATAGTCATCAGATTAATCAGCAATGCAGACAATAGTTAGTTGCAACCCTAAACAGGGGGAACAGGTTGGTGTCAGCCGTTCAATATTAAAGGATTTTTATTAAACTCAGGACTCAGAGTGCCTTGGATTTTTTTCCTCGTTTGGAATCTGGTAGATTGGACTCTCGGGCAGTTCGGTTTGCTTATGAACATTTTTATCCACTCTGATGTATTTTGAGTATTACAGCAATGATTATTGTGCTCAGTGTGCAGTATCCTGAATGTTTCACTGTTTTCTCATCAGCTTGGGATTCGTATCTCTCTGTCTCATGAGAAGGAGCCTCTGGGAACAGGTGAGTTTCTCTTCACTGCAGAAGACAGACAGGAAACTGTCTCCGTACCTCAACAAAGTACATTTTAAAAGTGTCCAGTGATCGAAATGGTGAGAGACTGGAAAAACTTTGTTACTACAATGTAATATTGTCCTATGAGTCCTACAAGATGGAGGTTGGCTTTATGGATCAGCTTCTATCACAGTGTAATTATATATGTAACGATGTAGTCATTTGTTGGATATTCAACCGTTGCAAGAAATAAGCAGATAAAACAACTAGACAGTAAGTGTCTGATTTTTAGCTTATTATTTACCTGACAAAAGTATTTCATCACATTGATGCAAATATCAGCTCTGTGCAGGCCAGAGCAGGACAGGAAAGGTCCTCCCCAAACTGTTGCCACAAAGTTGGAACTGCATTATTGTTTGAAATATAATTGTATGATGTAGCTTTAAGATTTCCCTTCATGGGGCCCAAACAGAAAAAACAGGCCGAGACCAAAGGTACACACTGGTTTGTCTACATACTTTTGGCCATGTAGTGGAGTTTCTGACCTGGACTTAAGGATCGTCTGAGAGTCCCACCTAGTTTTCCAGTTTGTGCAGTTGCAGTGTGTTGTGGTGAAAGATCCGTTTGACTAAAAATTTGATATATTTAATAAAAATAAGAGAGGATGAAATTAACATGTGTGTTTGTGCAGCGGGGCCTCTGGCGTTGGCTCGGGAGCTGCTGAATGTCGACAACGAGCCGTTCTTCGTACTCAACTCAGACGTCATCTGTGATTTTCCCTTCAAAGACCTGCTGCAGTTCCACCGCAACCACGGCAAGGAGGGAACCATCGTGGTGAGAGAGACGGAGACAGTACAAAGTCTCTTTTCTGAGTAAATCTGTCCTGACAACTGCTACAGAGTGTCCAGTCTGAGTTTGGCAGTTTTAATCTGACCTAGACTAAAGTTGACTACTGTGACAGAAACGGGGTGAACTTTTTGGTCGTCAGTCCAAACCGGTGAGATACGTCCACCAACGGACGATTTGGAGTGTTGGAGACCAAAGACAATGGAGGATAATTTTATCCAGACTTATAATTAAAAGGAACAATGGATAATTAAAAGAGAAAATGGCAAATAAAGTATTATATTGTCGTACTCAAGATAATCAGGCCATAATTATATTTTAAAAAGAAAAAGGAAATTTGATATTGAAATGACAAATGGATACTGTAAAATGATGTAAAATGCCAATTACAAACTGGAAAGTGAAATTTAAACTCCTGACATGGAAAATAGAAAAGCTTAAATTTAAAAGCTTGCATTTGGAGTACTTAAACACATGAATACAATAAATATATATAAAAATGTATATATTTCATATTTCACAGGTTCATTCATTGTGCGTATAGAAAAACATTTGAAAAGCTTAGTTTTGATTTTATGATTCGACAAAGTGTCATTATAGCACATATGGACATGTGGATTGATCTTGACCTGATTTTAATTTCGGTTTAGTTTTAATTGTTTTAATGATTCAATTCTGTCATGTGTGAAGGTAACGCGGGTGGAGGAGCCCTCTAAGTACGGCGTGGTGGTGTTTGAGGCGGACAGCGGCAGGATACATCGCTTCGTCGAGAAACCGCAGGTCTTTGTTTCCAACAAGATCAACGCCGGCATCTACATCTTCAATCCCAGCATGCTCAGCAGGATCCAGGTGACTTTCTCTCTCTCTCTCTACACACACACACACACACCTACACACGAAGTGCAGTGGGAACTTAAAACTCCACAAAAAGTTCTTTCGTGAAGTCTTTGGTGTTCGCTGATAAATATTTCTATATATTGATGTGTGGTACTGGCATTTAATTATGTTTGTGACTTTTGTGTATGTGTGTGCACATGCAGCTGAGACCAACATCCATAGAGAAAGAGATATTTCCGGTCATGGCGGAGGAGGGACAGCTGTACGCCATGGAGCTACAGGGTAACTATCACTCCTACTGCAGTACTTTAACACAAATCTATAATACACACATTAATTTTATTTGTGGCTGCAACTAACAAATATTTTCTTTATCAGTTAATCTGTCAATTATATTTCAGATTATTTGATTAATTGTTTCATTTATAAAATGTCAGAAAATAGTGAAAAATGTTCATCACTGATTCCCAAAGGTGACATCCTCAAATCATCTTTATCTGACCAACAGTCCCAAAACCCAAAAATATTCACTTCTCAATCATATAAAACAGAGAAAAGCAGCAAATCCTCACATTTGAGAAGCTGAAATGAGAGAACAGTTGGTATTTTTGCTTGGTAAAAGGCTAGAACGATTAATTGATTTTCTGTCAATCGTTTCAGCTCAAATTTTATACACATAACGGGATGATTCTGGTTTATTACAAATTGGATTTTATTCACTAAACAGGAGTCACAGAAACACGAGCAGTCAGACCATCACACAGGTTGGAAACAAACCAGCAGTTTCTAAACCTCTTTATTTGGAGGTCAAACTGAAAGTGAGCGCACCTGAAGTGTCGGTAATAATCCCTTTATTGTGCAGGAAAACTGTGTGCACACGACTACAGTAAGTACGGTAGGTCGAAGCAGGAAGTGGGGGTGTAAACTGTGATGGATATTTACAATAGACTGTTTGGGTACTTTTGTTTTTCTTTGTCTAACCTGGAGGTTTGTTTACAACATTGCCTGACCGCTTGTGTTTCTTGACTCATCAGACTTCGCTAAATATGACGCTACCGCTAGCAGCAGGCAAACTGAGCTTAGCATACCAGTAACTTCCTGGAGACTACACTGGTTGCTGGGCAACTGCTCCTGACCAAGAAAGTCGTCTTTACACTTTGGTTTACAGATTAAACAAACAAGATACAACGTATTAATTAGTGAGTTTTAGAGGTGGGCGGATTTTATTACCTTTGGACTGAGCCAGGCTAGCTATTTCCCCCTGTTTCCAGTCTGTGTGCTAAGCTAAGTCAGCTGGCTGCTGGCGATTGCCTCAAATTTAGCGTACAGACATGAAAGTGGTATCAAACTATTCTATTCTATTCTATTTCCCAAAATGTTGAACTTTTCCTTTAAATGATGTCACCGTGTTCCCAGTTATTTATGTTATTTATGTAAGAGACACGATGGTACCGTGATAACGGAACATATCGTGGGAAGTTGACCTGTGTGCTCGCTCTGGTCTCGCAGCCCACAGCTCTACCAGACGTAAGTGTTTGGGTTTTTCTTCTCACCTGAACTCCAGTAGTTCTGGAGAGGAATCGTTTGTAGAGAAGCACCGATACCAAGATTAAAGGGTTTCCTCCGCCACAGTGCAGCAAGACCGTTTCCAGATAGTTTAATCAGTCTTTATCCACAAACAAGCTGGACTCTCTAGTGTTCAGATAAATATAATAGTAGATCAAATCAGTAGAAGGAATCTGGAATCGGTGCATCTCTATCCTCATCCCTCTCTGGGGGCGATCCGCTTTCTACTAAGCAGTGGAACCATCTAGCTGAGCTCCCTCCCGTCCTGTAGTCCAGGCAGGCAGACTGGTCCGAGTCACTGACTCTGGTCCAGGTTGTAGTGGCTTTGTTTCCCTCAGAAAACTTCACGAGTCTGTGGTGAAACACTGAGCAGCTCCCGGCTTATTAAACTGTGAAAGGATGACAGACGGTCCTTGTGATTCCTGCAGAAGATTTACTGAAATATAAACGTATGGCACACATTTTCCAGTTCTTCAAAGCTGGATTCAAATGTATCTTAAGTTCTTCAGCTCAAATCTGCAGGCTCATTCAGAGTTAGCTACATGAGGACTGTGCATCATAAAGTATACATTTCATGCAGTGGAAATTATTTAATGTCTTTTTTTCCATAATTGTATTTGAGTCAAGACAAACAGCTAAATCAGTCACATGACTGTTTACTAAAAATTGATCACACCGTTTAATGTCCTGGTTGTATTTGTGCTTTTTATTCAGTTGTTTTGTTTCGTGCTTTGCAGGGTAGCTACTTTATAGTTTGGGCTTGTTATCTTAAATAAACTTTTTGGTGATTGTTCTTAGTATTAGACAAAGGACAGTAGAAAGGTGACAGGAAATAAGAAAATTATAGAGAGATGGCGGATGATGTGCAACCGAGGTCCCTGGTTGGACTTGAATCAGGGATGTTGCAGTCACATAGTCAGTGTTTTAAACCCCTAAGCCATCAGGAAACCCCAGTATTTTCAGTTTTTATCTAAAAAAAAAAAAGAATCTATCTATAAGAATCTTTTTTTTAACCTTTCATTATTTCCCATCAGTTTCCAGAGCACACCCTGAGGTTTTAGATTGATTGTCTGACTTCAAGGCAGCCGTTTAATTTCACTTCCTTTTAGAGCGAGATCATCACATTGCAATGCAATTGTGAGCAGGAAACAATATTAAAACTCTGCTGTTTGGCAGAAATGTAAAAAAGATACTAGATAGAATATAAAAACACACACGTATGGTCCTTTTAAAGACGGTGAAAACTGGTCAGCGTGTGCTGATCGTGTGACCTCGGGCTTCAGTATCTCACCTGTTGCAGATCACAAGGAAATTCCTGGTTTTGTGTCCTTGTTTCCATGTTAACTAATTGCTGTCACTGTCTGTATCTCTGTATGCTGTCTGTTTGTCTGTCTGTCTGTTTGTCTGTCTGTTTGTCTGTCTGTCTGTCTGTCTGTCTGCAGGTTTCTGGATGGACATTGGTCAGCCTAAAGATTTCCTGACAGGGATGTGTATGTACCTTCAGTCTGTACGACAACACGCTCCTGAGAGGCTACGCACGGGGCCCGGTTTCCTAGGCAACGTTCTGGTGGTGAGTTCAGCTCGTTGGCGCTATGTGTCCCTTAAAGAACCGTACTCGATGATAATCTTCCATCCTCGTTTTCCTCTGTAGGACCCGACGGCGCAGATTGGGGAGAACTGCACCATTGGCCCAAATGTCACCATCGGTGCTGACGTGGTTGTGGAGGACGGGGTGAGGATAAAACGCTGCACGGTGCTGAAGGGAGCGCGGGTTCGATCGCACTCCTGGCTGGAGAGCTGCATCGTGGGATGGAGCTCCTCTGTTGGCCAGTGGGTGAGTAAAGGACAGACGTACAGACACCAACGTTTTCCAAGCAAAGGTCACTTTCCTGAACGGACGAATCCGGTGGCTGATTTATTACTGCGGTGGCAGAGTGGAACTGAACACATATACACTGAAGGTGAAAGAAGAGATGTCTTTGTTAATCTTGGTTGCAGAGATCAAGGTAGTCTGTGTGAATGTGGAAGTTACTCAGTCTCAAAGCACTAAAATCAATTATAATTATGGTTTTGGGAAAAAATAACATGAACGTACCACTTCTGTCCGACCTGTGCTGTACTGTGGAGAAATAAAACCCAGCAGGAATTATTTTAGTTTATGATTATAAATGATAAAACTTGCAATCCATTATTTCTGGCATTATAATCAAAAGAAACACATGATTTGTCAGTGGAGTTAATGTCTCCATAAATCATCACATTTCGCCATCAGAACCTTTAATATGCGGTGTGCCACAAGGGTCAGTGTTTGGTCCCATCCTGTTCTCTGTGAACATTGTTATGCTGATGACACACAACTGAAAATCTCTTTTAATCACAATAACGCAATATTGGATATGTAGATACTTGATATGCCTGTTGTCAGGTGTGATGATGACTTGTGTCTGGGTTAATCTGTGTCGTCAGGTTCGTATGGAGAATGTGACGGTGCTGGGGGAGGATGTGATCGTGAACGATGAGCTTTACCTGAACGGCGCCAACGTCCTGCCTCACAAATCCATCAACGAGTCGGTCCCGGAGCCACGAATCATCATGTAGAATCGGGTGGAGGAGAAAAGCCCAGCGCCTTTTATATGAACTCGACTGAACACCCATACTGTGCCAGATAGAGAGAGGGATGAGCAGACAGGTGGAGGAGAGAAAACGGAACAAGAGAAGGGTTTTTCTTTCTTTTTTAAATTAGTTTGGACTCGTTTTAAGCCCTGCTTGGCTGCACCGTCCATCAATCAGAAACGATTGCATATGATCTGTCAAAAAGCAGCCTGGCCCGTCAGGAAGGTTCGTACTTGTTAAACTTCAGTCAGGGCTGCAGGTAAAACATCAAACGCTTATCTCCTGAATGTCTCGTGTGAACACTGCTTTAATAGAGAAAAGGTGAGGTAGAGGGTTGATATACCAGGGCTGGCTGTCCGTCAGGTGGTGGAGGGACTAATGTGAAGTGTATTTAGAAGGGAGGGGGTTTAAAGAGCGATATGAACACTGCTGTTTAGATTCACTATGCATCTACATTACATATAGTATCAGTGAACAGGCACTGAAGGGTCATACTACATCTACATGTTTCTGTGCTGTAGCAGAGACTGGAATCATGACTGATGACACTGAGATTAATGATCTGACATATTAAACAAAATGCAGTATTGGTTATAGTTAAAGCTGCATTAATAGACTAATCAATGGCCTCTTGGGGGCAGCAGAACAAGCTGTAAACATCTAACATAAAGTTGTTATGGCGAATGTTTTAGCAAAGAGTTGCTTATTTACACATCCAGCAGACACAGAGGAACATTATCATCCAATCGGAGTCATGTCTGTGTCACCTGATGAATGTAAATTGATCCATTTTTTTATAAAGATATTGATTAGTTCAGCTTTAATCAGTTATAGCGTAGGTTTCAAGTATGTTTCATTGCTTTGGTAAATTTGACAGGTTTTTCTGTTCTTTCTTTTTGTCATGAAATCTGTGCACTTCAATGCCAAACTGGTTACCGCTCTGTAAAAAGTGAACAAAATGTAGCAAGATTTTTATAACAAACTGCAGTTTATCAAGTACATTTACAGATACTTGAGTCGGCTACATCTGGGATATTCTACTTTGACATAGTGTGTTGATTCAACATATTTTTCATGTGTGTTTCCTTAAGAGTACCTTAACACCCCCTGAAAATCTAGTTTTTCTGACCTCTGGTGATTTAACTTCTCGCCTTCCTGCAGTGATGTACACGTGTACTGCAGGACACTGTGACATCACTATTGGGTGTGGTTACAGGTGCAAGAGAAGCTTAAACAGGCTTGAAACTTTCAACCAGAGAGGGCAGTGAAACACTGCTTTTCAGCCTGCTGTTAAGTTACTCTTTAAAGACAGTTTGTCATGAAATAAGGTGAATTATTTTTCAGAATCATTCTGATCTAATTGTCCAAAAATATATTATGAGAAGCTTGATGAATCTCAGCCTTTAAATTGACAAATCCTGTTCATTACACACCAGGAAACAAAATTGTTTGATGGATAAAAAATAGAAAGACAACTTTACTTTTCTTAGATCTGTATCACTAGTGGGGCTAAGAATGTAAAGTTTGTCCCAAAGGTGGCGCTAGAGTCATGCAGTTCCCTAAATCAGAAGTATTTATCTTCTGTACGGTGGCCGTTTCAGGACATTTCAAACTCAGCTTGTCAGACTCAGCTCCACATCGTCAGGCTCAGCTCAGCTTTCNTCAGTCTACAGTTACAGCTAGCATGTTAACATGCTAATGTTACCATGTAATGCGTAGCATGTTAACTTGTTGGCATAAATCTGAAAATCTACAACTCCATGACAACTGGACAAACTCCAACAAACCACCTCTAATGGACCTTGTGGTGTTTGTCAACTGTTGGCTGTGTTCATGTCCTTGTCGCTGCTCTACTGACTCCTACCGGCTGGTCCAGGCGCCTGCAAACTGGGAGGGTAGAACTCCGAGTGAACAGCCTGAACCTCATGCTGCCTGTTTGTGGTTGAAGCTCATCATTGAAAGGTGATAAACATGCAAGCATTTAGCATGTTAGCATGTCGTTTTAGCATTCATCTCAAGCTGAGGCTGTTGGGAAGTCAGTCTTTACTTTTAGAAGTATCTTGTCATGAACTAAAATGTTGGACAAGTGAAAACTTGGACTTGTTAGTAACAATAGATGAAAAGTCAGAGGATCACCAAAGTCATTAATATTCATCCTTTGGGGACCATGAATTTCTGAACCAAATTTCATGGCAATTCTTCCGATAGTTGCTCAGAGATCTCGCACTTCACCAAAGTGTTGGTTCGACTGACTGAATTTAACATCAGACATTTTGAATTAGGTACATTAATGAACACAGAGGGAAGAGTCTGTTGAAGACTCCTACTCAAATAAAGGGGATGAATTAACCCCGCCTCTTGATTTGTGTCATCCTAGTCATTAAAAGAAATCATTTTAACATTCAACAGGGACACCGTTAAATCGATGGACACCTGATACCGTAAAATAAATTGTTAAACCTCTACAGTTGAAGGTTTTTGGAGCTCGTCACCACGGGCGTCCATGTTTTTGTCATCTCAGTAGCTCAGATGCACAGAGGTATTGATGTGTCTTCTACATTTGACTTGTTACTGACCATGAACACATGCAGCTGGTGATATCAGCTGTGAGTCCACATACTCAACAAAACTGATCTCTGAACAGAATGCAGTGGTTCCATGTTGTTATGCAGTTAGTGATAAACAGTATTTAGAACACTGAACATGTTAAGACTTTGACTGTGTCCGAATGAATGAAGTCAATTCTTGTAATGAAGTCTTTTTTAAGAGAATAATATAATCTACTGACCACATTCACATCTTGTCTCTTTCTTTTTTCTTTTTTTTAAACCAATTTATTTATTTGGTTTTCAGTACACAGTATTGGTAATATGATAATCAGAATATTCCTGTTTGCAAAAAGAAAAAATAGATAAATTAACAAGAAACACAACAAGAAATTACAAAAGACAATAATAACCAAGGGATGATAAGACAGACAACACTAACAAAAGCTGCGGTTACAGAGTCGCATTTTGAACTGATTTGACAGAAGATAAATACATTTACAACAACTGGTTAA
>NTHP01000189.1:248275-271828 GCA_003416845.1 Oplegnathus fasciatus
CAGGAATGAGACGTCTTCAGCTCTCAGCTCCTCCTCTGTGGCTCTGATTGTGTCTGAAAGAGCTGCTATCTCTCTGCTCAGAGCCTCAATCTTCTCCTTCATCACTTTACTTTTTTGCTTTTCTTCCTCCCTCAGAGCAGTGATCCTGGCCTCCTCTTCCTCTTGTAGAAACTGAAGAGGCTCTTTGCTCCTTAATCTGCCTCTCTGTGTGTTGGGCCTGGACCTTAATGTGTTCTGCTGTTTGATCACAGTTTCCTTTAATTTGTTCAAAGAGCTTCAGTTTCTCCCGTACAGGCTTCAGGGATTTCTGGAGCTCCTCCCTGTGATCCTGTGCAACTTCATCAATGGGTCTGAATCTGTGGTTGTTGTGTGTTTTTGAGTCTCTGCAGTGCAGATTGCAGAGAGCTGCTGAAGCTCTCTGATCTCTCTCCAGTAAGAAGGCCTCACCAATGAATGTCTTTCCTTACAAAGTGGACACTCCTGAGTTTGTTTCTCTCTCCACCATCTCTGCAGACAGTCTTTAAAGAAACTGTGGCTACATGACAGAATAACAGGATCCTTAAAGATGTCCTGACAGACCGAACAGGAGAGATCTTCCTCCGAATGAGAAAACATTTATAGTCTCTGAGTGAAGCTGAAAACACAGTAGACAGAACAATGAAAGCAGAAGTCAGTCAGTTGAGAAAGTTTCCTTAAAGTTCCTTTCAATTTGAGTTGTAACTCCTCTAAATCCCCCGTTTATAATGTGGAATCAGCAGCAGCATCCAGTACTCCAATATTCCCAGTACTACCAGTGTTCTCAGTATTTCTTCCTTTCTGTAGCCTGTCTCGGCAGAATTCCTGAATTTGGTCTGGTGGTGAATACTGAAAACACTGGGCACAAAGAGCAGCAGTGCTATATGACTCACTTCATTTGATGCCCAAATCTGTAGAATGAGGAAAACATATAGCGCATGCACCCATCTGGTGCACATGACCACACCTTAAGTGTGTGTGTGCGTGCGTGTTATAACTGTCTGTCACATAACAGTTTTTATTTTGTTGTGGCTGCATGTCTTCTCCATTTTATTTAGTGAAACAGAACTGTTTGAAATGTCTGCCATTCTGTGTGGTTAAACACGGTATTGCACCATAACCGAAGTCTACCGAAGCAAAGAAAGGTGAAGTTGGCGTTCTTACAGCCATGCCAGCAGCTCTTGGGGCTGTGCTTTTCGCTAAAAACAGCATGCTAACATGCTCACAACAACATGTTGATGGTTAGCAGGTAGTTTATGTTAACATTTGGTAATTAGCACTAAACACAAAGTATAGCTGAGGCTGATGGGAATGTCAGTGTTTTGCAAGTATTTAGTCATAACCCAGAATATTAAATAAATTAAAATTTTGACCCGATAATGGAGCTACATGAAAAGTCACAGGATCACCAAAGTAGTAACAATTAATTCAGAGAGAGATGTGCGTGCCAAATTTCATGGCAATGCATCCAATAGTTGAGTTAGTTAATTGAGACATTTCACTTAAAATCAACCTCATAGTGGCTCTCGAGGAAGACTCAGGGGATCACAAAGTCATTAGCATGAATCCTCTGGGGACCATGAATATCTGTAGACCGACAGACGACAGCCGTCCATAGAGCCATGCCTCAGTGTCACATCATTTTCATACTCATCAAACCAATCAGTGACCCCTCGTGCCCTGTGGACGGGGGCACTGTCATCCTGGAAGAGACCACTCCCATCAGCATAGAAATGTTTCATCATAGGATAAAGGTGATCACTCAGAACAACTTTGTATTGATTTGCATCGACCTTTCCCCCTTAAGGGGACAAGTGGACCCAAACCATGCCAGCAAAATGCTTCTCACCTATATGGAAGCATCTGCATTTGTTATATTTCCCCCTTCATTTACGCAGGTTTTTCCTTTAATTTGCCACCCATCTGTAAATAAAATTTAAAGAGAGTAAAATCAAATAGAAAATAAAAATAAGCTACAATTAAATAATGCAGAGGAAAGTGGAAGTTACAGTACAGCTAAAGTGCAGTATAAGATATGAATAAATAACCCCCCAAATAGTTTTATAATAGTGTTTAAAACCTGTTTGACTGCTGTCTGCAGAGGAAACTTCTTGCAGTACTGCATAAATCCTGAAGGGGTCAGCAGTGACGTCCCGGACACCTCCGTCGTAGAAGAAGAGAATGCGGAAGAGGCTGTCAAACACGGTGAAACAAACATGTGCATTAGGTGGTTAGGTGGGGCCCAACGGTCTGTCTTCTAGAAAGTTCCACCAGAACACACTACTGAGCGAGAGGGCTCGTAACCAGATTGTCCACCGAGAGAAGTAAACACATTCGGCGGTGAAAATGTCTGTTATTTCCGAGGAGAACGTGCGAGGCGGTGGGAGCGTTTTCAAGGATATTAGCGCCGACGACGAAGACTGGGAGCCCACTGAAATCGAGAGCTTGTGTATGAACTGCCACCAGAACGGTACGACACGTTTACTTCTGACCAGGATACCGTTCTTTAAAGAAGTAATCGTCAGCTCTTTCAGCTGCGCAAACTGCCGCTGGTCAAACACCGAAATCCAGTCTGCAGGCCGGATTCAGGATCAAGGCATTTGTTACACTCTGAAAGTCAAATCAAAACAGGACTTGAACCGGGAGGTCGTGAAAGCAGACAGTGCGACCACCAGGATCCCTGAGCTGGATTTTGAAATCCCTCCCTTCACCCAGAAAGGAGCACTTTCCACCATTGAGGGTCTCTTAGACCGAGCAGTTGCAGGGTTGGAGCAGGACCAACCGGTCAGGCGAGCCAGTGACCCTAAGGTGGCTGAGAAGATAGATGAATTCATCCAGAAGCTGAGGAAGTTGAAAGAGGTGGAAAACGAGTTCACTCTGGTGATTGAGGATCCATCTGGCAACAGTTTTGTGGAAAATCCAATGGCCCCTCAAAAAGATGAGGCTCTCACTGTGTCCCGGTTCAAGCGGACGATCCAGCAGGATATGCAGCTGGGGATAAGGGCTGATGATGACTTGGAGGAGGAACCGGCTGGCAACGACCTGGAGACCATGAGAAATGAGGTTCTGGTCTTCGACACCAACTGCCCAGAATGTAACGCGCCGGCCTCCACCAACATGAAGCTGGTCCAGATCCCCCACTTCAAGGAAGTCATCATCATGGCCACTAACTGCGACAGCTGTGGCCATCGGACCAACGAGGTGAAATCAGGTGGAGCCACCGAGGAGCTGGGCACCAAAATCACCCTGAATGTCACCGACCCTTCGGACATGACCCGAGACCTGCTCAAGTCAGAGACGTGCTCCGTCCTCATCCCGGAGCTGGAGTTTGAGCTGGGGATGGCAGCTGTGGGCGGGAAGTTCACCACCCTGGAGGGGCTGCTGAAAGACATCAAAGACCTGATTGTCTCCAAAAACCCCTTCATCTGCGGCGACAGCGGCACCTCAGATCGGGTGCAGAAGCTGAGTGAGTTTGGGGAGAAGATAGACAAGGTTATAGCTGGAGAAATGTCTGTCCATATCATCCTGGACGACCCGGCAGGGAACAGCTATTTGCAGAATGTGTACGCCCCGGATCCAGATCCTGAGATGACTGTTGAGAAGTACACCCGCTCGTTTGAGCAGAATGAAGACCTCGGCCTGAATGACATGAAGACTGACTAATACTAAGAGGGAAAATGAACTGCTAGCACCAGCTGAAAGGACTAAATGATGATTGATAGTCTCTTGTCAAAAACCTGGTGTAATTCTGTCGCTCCATATTTTCTGCCATTTTCATACATTTTAAGTTAAACACTGGGTGAATGGTTGTTTCCATCAGTATATTAATCAGCAAGAGGAATTCTAAGTTGTCTAAATGTACATTGAAAATAAACATAAGTAACTTGATTTGTATAACACATGGATGCCGCTGTTATTAAAGCTAAATCCTTTAACTCGTGGTATATTGCATTCTTTTAACTTCCCAGAAGATGGCGCTCTGTTGTCTCAGATTATCATTTCTTTTCTCTCAGAGGACCACACACTGTGTGACAAATTAATCTTTTTATACACCTGTAAGCATGACATCATCTCAATAAAGTGTTGATAGTTTGGCTCTTTGAATTGGCAGATGTTGAAAGACAGAACGTAACGTTTTCTGTTGTGTTTTAGAGTCAAATACAAATTTTTTGCTCTAATCTGCATAATTAGTCTGAGGAACAGCCAGAATTTATACTGTAATGAACAAAAGGCTTGTTGGTTTAGATTCTTCTAAAGTTTGGGTGCTTTTTACAAATTTACATCACAGTTTCCACAGGATCATTTTAGTACAGTTGTATATATTAGGGCAGCATATAACAATTATTTCCTTTATCGATAAATCTTATGTCAGAAAATAGTGAAATGTGTATCTAACAAAGAAAAGCAGCAAATCTTCCCATTTGAGAGGCTACAACCAGATGTTTCACTTGAAAAACTGACTGAAACGATAAATTGATTATCAAAATAGCTCCCAATTAATTTTCTCTTTATTGATTAATCAACTAATTGTTTATTAAACAAAGGCTTCTGATTTTGAAGAGCCAATTCTCGTTAACCCAAAGAGTTAAAGAGTCACGCACAGTGACCCTTTAATCTGCGGTAGAGGACGACGACACTGGCAGATGCAGTGGCCAGTTTCTGTCACATTAACCACATTTGCACAGGCCTGTTTGATCTAAACATAATGCTGTTTGCCTCATTTTGATTCAGCTGCAGTGACACAAGTGTTCCTCGCCCCAGTCTACTGTGCATGTTTATCTCGTTTTCATAGCAACGGGGATCTATTGTGTTCTACTAATAGCAGAGTAGTGAATTCCTAGATTACATGGTTCTTGAGTGAGCAGCTGTTAGCAGGCTGCTGCTACTGATGGAAATAGTAGCTGCCAGGCAGCCGGCCCCTGTGGCCTGAGCCCAGACAGCAGCTCTGTGCCCATGGGGTTATTTCCATTGAAAACCAATGATTGCCCCCCTCATTTCTCAGTACCACGTGTTATGAATAAAAGCACTGCTGTTGGTATTACTTTGATTTATACAGCTGACGAGTACACATTATCCACCTCGACACAGGTTAATATCAAATAGCTATAAGGCAGATAAATGTGGAAGTTGCCTGAGGTTCAGCCAGTTTGTCTAGGTAATTTTATTATTATATTTAATTCACTACAATTAGCTCATAGTACAGTGCCAACGTGGAGAATCTGGTTGATTATAAACTTAAACATGTAGCCTCAGCAGAAACACTATATTAAGAAGAGGTGGATGTAGTTGTTACTGAGCAGAATAAGAACCCAGGAGCTGCTTATCAGGGCTGATTTTTTAAAGCAGTCCTCAATGTTTAGTTTTTCATGTTGAATCTTTGTACTTTATAAGCACTGCATGGTGGTGTTCTGTAGTATTGTGTGTACTGTGGGTGTCTGCCATGCCTTTCATTAATTGTCGCCCGTTTTATTGTGCCCTCACTGCAAACCAGTTCCCCTCTTGGATAGTAAAGTTAATCTATCATTCAATCAATGAAACTGTATCAAGGAACATGACATCAGCAGGTGAAAATAATGCAGTGACATCAAAGCTCACTAACGCTTGATTTTCTCCATCCAAACACAAGAAAAATAAAAAAATCTGGGTCAAGTTGTATCTGATGCAGAAGAAACGACTTCTGGTTTAATCACTTTGCAGTGGAGGTGTTTTTCTAGCTTTGACAGAGAAAGTTAATACTGCAGACCTGAAGGTGACTGTTAACCACGTGTCATTCCTTAATAGGGGATGAAATGGATTGGTATCATGTGACTGCTTTTGATTGCAGTAAGCTGCTGGTACGGGTGCCAAATACCAGTATGCTTTGTTTGCAGTGTGACTGGTCTTAGAGGAACTTGCCGGCCCCGCTGAGCGTTGCGGCCAAGGTCTAAATCAGAGACTGGGATGACCCTGCAGCTGCTCCAGCCACTCAGGCCTGCCGTACCCAGACCAGGCCAGAAATGGGTCACTGAGAAGCACCCTAAAACCAAAACAGAGAGACTTGATGCTCTCTGAAACCAATGGGATTCCCCTCAAATCTCCTGCATGAACCAAACCAATCTACTAATCAACTTATGTGGAACGAATCCCTTTCAGCAATGCTGCCCAAAACTGGGGCCTGTGGGAAAAATTTGGCTTTTCACACAAAACGTTTGACCCTCCATGGGGATTCAAGGAGTGAAATTATATTTTACTCTAGGAATTTAAACAGCTTAATCATGTTTGAGCAGTCTGAGACCACCTGCTTATACAGCATCACCAAATTGTATCATGATACAAGCTGTGTGAGGTTGTAATCCAAATCGAGTCTGACTATAAGCCACCAAAACAGTCAGTCCTTGACCTTTGGCCTCCATATTTTCAGTTTGTTTGGGGATTTATGGCTTAGTACTATAAGCATAATATCCAGGCTCAGATATCCCACGCAGACACCGAAACACTGTGTTCAACATCCATTTCTAGTTCAGAAACTTGTTTTAAACCATATTTTTGAGGATTTTTTCCTCATATTGTGAATATATAATATATTTCCTTGGAAAGTTAAAATGGACAGAAGGTTTCAGAGCAGTGCATCTGTTTATAATGCAATCTGAGAGTGGAGAAAAAGAGCATATGTTTAGGTTTTTCCATGGCGTTGAAGATTGATCATCTAAATGCAGCATAAACTGGTCCTGATCAACGTCACAGTGCAATCTCTTACCCACAGAGGGGGCAGCTGAGACGACTGTCATTGGTCCGACCACGTAGGCAGCGGGCACAGAAGATGTGGTAGCAGTCCAACAAACACGGGAACTGGTACTGCTCATGGCACAGGTGACACACCAGGGGGTGGACATTACTGCAATCCACATTACACAGGTTATCCAGGTTGGTGAAGATTCCTCCTGCCATCTGCAAACAGAGTGCGTAAATAATGACAAACTGTGGGAGTATCACTTGATTTTAAAAAGCCTCATCATCACATCACTGAACACAAAAGTATTAGTGTGTGTCATGGTCCCAATATTCCATTTATTATAAGACTAGGCGACTGTGATATTAAACACTTTAATCAAGAGAGTCAGATATTAATAAAAATAAACAAGCAGAACTTTTTTTCGCTCTCTTACCTTGTCAGATGTGTAATGTGCACCCGGGGCTTCAGTGACGACACACAATCCAAAGATGGCAAATACATAACATCAAAGACACTGTCAGAACCAACATTTTATCCAGCTAACAAATCCTATTGTAAATGCAGTAGGCTAGTCTGCAGAAAGCACAGAGAGCCTCTGTCTTACCTTTCAGTGGTGCTATCAGCTACCCCCAGCAGGAATGACAGCAATGCAGAAACTCTTCAATAGTAGGCCGATGGGGTCCCTCCGCCAGGCAGCTGACAGCACACACCTCATGCCAGCCCCCAAGTGTTGCCAGAGTGCAAAAGGGTCATTTAATATTGCTGTCCCATACGGATTAAAAATACAGTTGTTCTATTTCTGAAGTCACACTGTTGTTACGTCTTGGACTTCAAGGCAGGGTGAATGGAGGCATTATAGCATTGCAAATCACTGAATCTGCTGCAACACTTCAAGAGGAATGCTTGTAAATTATCACATAAATCATTATTTTAATGCCTTCTAAGCACTCTGTAAATTCTGTTTTGCTACATTAGTGCTACATTAATTAAGCTTATATTGCATAAAAGCAACAACATCACTTTCTATATTATAGCCTATAAATAATAAAGGTGTTATCCATTCTAATTCAAATGTTCAAAATGTGAAAATATTTAGTGAAACTGTCCAAAGTCCAAAATTTTCTTTGACGTTTACTAAAAAGAATGATGTAATTTGGTATTAATAATATGGAAAATAGATATGTCTGCTCAGAAATGCTCAGTTTAAACCCAATTAAATATTCATCCATTATTCATTTATTATGGTTGAACTTTATTCTTCATATATGTTGCATTTTTTTGCTTACTTTTTCATTTTCAGTTGAACTGCTGTGCCCTGACTCCTAAGCTTAAACTAAACGGAATTAGTTAATTGGAAGCAGTGGTGGAAAGTAACAAAGTACATTTACTCAAGTACTGTACTTAAGTACAATTTTGAGGTACTTGTACTTTACTTAAGTATTTCCCTTTTCTGCTACTTCATACTTCTACTCATCTACATCAGAGGCTAATATCGTACTTTTTACTCTACTACATTTATTTGATAACTTCAGTAACTTTGCAGACTCAGGTTAATAATACAAAATATAATCAACAAATAAATTATGATGTAATATTATAGATTAAGATAAAACTTTATTGATTCCTGGGGGGAAAATTCACAAGCTACCCAGCAGATAAAGTAGGTGAAATTAGCTCCATCTTAACCAGCTGCAACTTTAAAGTGAACTATGTACACCTTAGTGCAACAATAATTATAATTCAATAATATATATTATTCTGCATTATGAGTACCTTTACTTTTGGTACTTTAAGTATATTTTGACGCTAATACTTTTACTTGTAACAGAGTATTTCTATACTGTGGTATTACTTTTAACTCAAGTACAAGTTCTGAGTAGCCTATTTCTTCCACCTCTGATTGGAAGTCTTTTCTTTATAATTAGGTCCATTTTACATTGTCCCTAACAGGAAATGTTTTAGAAATTGTCAGGAAATTAGGAACGTCAAATAAAGTTACCAAATAATCTTTACTAAAGGCCCACTTACTAAGCTTTTTACAGGACTTTCAACCACATCTCACGGTCTTCATCACTGGATGGAGTCTGCTCGGTTGTCATGGAGATGGCTCAGTTTGTTTGATATCAGTAATCAGTTTGTTTGATGATTTGCTGTTCTTATTGCTGTAATATGTCTACTCAATAAAGCAACCACACATCTAACAATCATTATTAAAAGAGCAGCTAAGCTAACGGTTATTTTTCGGGAAATATTACTCCTAATTGACTAATTACTGATTGGGCAGCAGTTGGTCAGTAAATAAGATCATGTCTGAACTCTTTCAGCAGTTTATGCCGCTGTAAGATGTATTAACAATGTCTGTTATTTATAAAAACATACCTGATTGCGCATACTTAGAATGAAAGTAGCATTATTAAGCTAGCGCATTGTAACTAACTGAAACAAATCAATCTGGAATCCACACTTTGCTGAATCAAATCCAGATAAATCGATTCGATCGATTTTGCGGCCGGGTATTAAACATCCTGCGCAGCCTTTGCTCCTTCCTTTTTGCTGAATGTGCCAGCCATGGCCCCGATTGTGAGTAGCAAAACGATCAAATAAACGGCATTTAGACGATATATTCTAGCTTGTCTTTTGCACTCGCAGAAGTTATATCATTAGTGTACAGAAATATAAGAGCCACGGATGTTTTAACCTCCTTTTTTAGCTTTGTTTACTGTGTCTGCTAACACCACGTTGGGCTAGCTGTTAACGAGAATGCTAACGATAGCTAGCAGTAGTTAACGGGGAATATCAGTTGTAAAGTTTTATCGGTAATACAAAATGTGGAGGTCTGTACTTAAAAGGGTTTCATATATAACCTCCGATACATGATGGCTAATCATTTGATATTTTGACATAATTGGCAAATAATTTGAGTGCATCTTTTAGCTGTTCTAAATGTGCTATGATGTTTGTATGACTCTTAGTAACCCTCTCAAATTCTGTGCTAGAAGAAGCAGGTGGTCAAGAAACAGGGTGGGAAGAGGAAGAAGCAGATCCTGAAGTTCACCCTGGACTGCACTCACCCTGTGGAGGATGGCATCATGGATGCTGCCAACTTTGTGAGTAGACCAGCTCAGACATGTTGTCTGTATAACAGTGTTCCTCAGCTGTCTGACTCGACCCCTGAGTGTCAAACACTGCTGTTACATCACTGGGATCCATCCCAAGCCACTGGGTATGATGGTTACAGTCAGCTCGTAATAAAGAAAGGATACCGCAATCCAGTGTGGTTTTAATGGAAACTAACCAGATGTCAAGATGTCCTCGCAGTACTTGTAGGGAACTCTTAAACTGTAGCCTACATCACAGCATTTGTTATGAAATTCTTTCAGTTCTTTTTAGAGCTGCAGCGATTAGTTGATTAATCGTTTAGTTGTCAAGTATTAGATTAATCGCCATTGATTTTGATAGTCCTTAAATCGTTTTGAGTCATTTTTTAAGAAAGTGTCAAAATTCTCTGATTTCAGCTCCTCAAATGTGAATATTTTCTGGTTTCTTTAGTCCTCTATGACAGTAAACTGAATATCTTTGGGTTGTGGACAAAACAAGACATTTGAGGACGTCACCTTGGGCTTTGGGAAAGAGTGATCAACATTTTCCACCATTTTCTGACATTTTATGGACCAAACAACTAATCAATTAATCAAGAAAATGATCGACAGATTAATCGATAATGAAAATAATCATTAGTTGCAGCCCTAGTTCTGTTGAGGGTTGTGTGTACCAACCCTGCTGTGTCCTCTGCACTCACAGGAGCAGTTCTTGCAGGAGCGCATCAAGGTGAACGGCAAAGCTGGAAACCTTGGTGGTGGTGTGGTGTCCATTGAGAGGAGCAAGAGTAAAATCGCAGTGAACTCTGAAGTTCCCTTCTCAAAGAGGTACAAAACACAATGCTGCCTTTATCAGTCAAGTAATATCAGGTGAAATTGTGTTTTTGGATGTCACGGTCATGTTCTTGACATACCAGTGATTCTCACCAGCCACTCAGCGCAGTGCGCGCTAAAGATGCTATGTGACAAAAATAGACATGTCTAATTTGAAGAGGTGTTTGTAGAAGTCTCTCAGAGCAGTTATCTTATTAGAATGAACGACAGGAGAATGCTAAATCCCACTGGAAAAACTGAATATTTAGTAAAGAGAATTTCATTTAATATTATTGATGTTTCAAAAACAGTTACGTAACCGACTACTGGACTCGTCCAAAAAATGAAATTAAACAAAACTGAGAAGACACCTAACAAATATAGCTTTATTTCTTCTTATTATTATTATCATCATCATGTCTACAATCATATTCTAGTGATACTCCACCTAAAATGTGTCCTCTGAGTACTCATCCTTGCAGACCTCAAATGTGGCTGTAAAAGCTTTGTGGTTTACCACTTAATGGAGGCTGTGGTCAGCTATTTTCTGCATCCACATGCACTGCTGTGTGTGAGAAGTTGAGAACTGAGCCCAAAATGTTTTAAAAAATGATTAAACTGAATGTACTTCAGTTTAGCCTTTCCCTCAAATGTGATTAACCTGGTTATAAGTCAGCTCAAACTGCTTGAAAGTTCTTCCATAAGTGCAGGAAGCAGCAAAAAGCTTTGTGGGTGTTTAATGCTTAGTCTCTATTAGAGGTAAGAACTGTGAGGTACACACATCACAGTACTAAAGCATGCATTTATGAATGGACTGATACTAATTATTAATGGCCTGTTGTGGTCTACAATATGAATAAACCAAGGAAGAAGACTCTACCATGCCAGAGGTTGTATTAATTATAAAAATTAAAAGTTTTTATCTATTTTTACAGATGTAAATGAGATTACATTCATAAGTTGGGTGGACAACAGGTTTCTGTCCTCGTCACTCGACCTTTTACTTTTAGCCCTTTGGAAATGGGAGATTTAAAGTCAGTTCAACCAAATCACAAGACAATTTCTGCGCTTACCCTCATAGTGGTATCTAGCTGTGCAGTTAGTTTTGGTTTTATTTGTAGAAGTCTTATGGGATCTTTGCTGCAGATGCTTGTGCCAACAGCCCAATACAATAAAAATGGAATTTTGTTTGTGGTCCCCAAAGTATTGAAAAATGTTTTCATCAGGAACTACTCTACATTGAAGGAACAGTAAGAAAAAGAAAATATACACGCCTTCCTCACAGAAGACATTTTGACTTGTAATGGTAAGAAAATCACAGGTGTTACTAATAACATTGACGATGGCTCTGTTCTATTCAAGTGTACCAGTAAGCTGTGACACTGAGCCAGCATGTACAATACCAGGAGCCTGAAACCAAAGCAGCTAAATGGAATTCAGCCATCATTGATTTCATTATTTACACATGTGCTTTTCCTACTGTTACATGTCAAAATATCTTCTTTGGAAAAAGGCTTATTCCCTGCAAGGTCTGTGGATTGTCATGAGTTACCAGGAGATTTATTTTCTGGAAAGAGACGTTCCTGTTGAGCAACCACAACCCATTTAAACTCAGTCTGCATGGGTATATAGCAGAAGAAACAAGAAGAAACAGTAAGCAAACAGAACTAAAATAACCATGTGACTTTGTTTGCCTGAAAATCACCCCAAGTTTCTGCTACTTAGACAGTCAACAATGTGCTGGGTAGATTCAAAAAGTCAAAAGGGAAGTCAAGAGGTCACCAAAATCAACATACCCAGAATGTTATGTGTACATGTTTGATGTAATATAAGAATATACCCTAACATTAATTTGCTCCTACTAATTTAAAAAAATGAAAGTATATACAGATACTTGAAGAATTCTGTTTCAGTCTGAGCTAGGACCACCACCACCAGAGGGTGACTCCACCACTTTCATTCTTAAATGGAGCACTTGATATTGTGACTGGAAAAAGTCACTGGGAGATTTTGGTATTAGTATATGTAGTATAATTGTTTATGTCTACGTAAGATAGATCTTCCATCTTTATTCTCAGGTTCATTCAAATATACATAGACTACATTTCTGCAAGTGGCACACAGTACTGTCTTAATCTGTGTATACTTGAAGTTAATAAGTTCTGGAAACTGCTTTTATTATTTGAATGTATGTTACTGTATCTCGGCCAGTTAATATTCCAAAATACTAATACAAAGCATTTGCTTTACGCTGTTTTGTAATGAAATTAGGGTTTAAGTGCCTTCTGGATAAATGCATACTATTACAGGTTATTACCAGACTTGTTTGTTATTCAGTCCACATCCATTTGTTTGTCCAAGCACAATTAAACGACTACGGACCTGCAAACTCTCCGCAGATTCAAAGTGAAAAGGAATAAACTATAAATATGACCTACATTTGACTAATATATCTATGATGGTTTCCCCTTCCTCCTCGTCTCTGTCAGGTACTTGAAGTATCTCACCAAGAAGTATCTGAAAAAGAACAACCTCAGGGACTGGTTGAGGGTTGTGGCCAACACCAAGGAGAGCTATGAGCTGCGCTACTTCCAGATCAACCAGGACGAGGAGGAGGAGGAGGACGAAGATTAAACCTGACACCACTTTTAATAAAATTTCAAAAGTGGGAGGAAAATCTGTGTTGCCTTTATTTATTTTTTTATTTATTTATTTATTTATTTTTCTTTAAATTAGCTTTAATTTTGTTCTCTGGGCATCACACACAGCACAATCACTTATGTACGTACCAGAGCTATGAATATCACACTGTATGCTGTAATAGTCTTTTAAATATCTTTATTATTTAGATGCATAATTAAAACAATCAAATAAGGAATTTAGCTATGTTACATTTAAGCTATCCATTTTTAGAATATCTTTTTTTTTTTTTCTGTTTCCAGTAAGATTTTTTTGGTTCCCTATGTACAGAAATCAGTGCCTGCAGAGTTAATTAAATTAACATAAAATTTTAAAAATACCCAAGTGCATTATGTTAAGAGGAAAAACAATTAAACTAGTTCTAATAAATAAATGTAGAATGATCCCAGTGAAAAACTCCTCTGCAGCGTGTGCAGTCAGGACACTTCCAGCCCTTTTTTTGTGTGTGTGTATTTTGATATATAACGTGAAGTTGAAACTCATGTGCTCTCTCTGGTGAGCTCTCTGTGGGGCATCCTGTGTTACAGCTGTGGTAACCTTGACAACAGTTAGACCACTGGCAGCCAGGACTCCTCTCACAGCATGCAGTCATCAGGCTGCACTTGCGCATTTTTTGTTGTTGTTGTTGTCTTGGGGAAAAGTGGAAGTTTGCACAATGAAGAAACAGATCTCGAGTCAGCTTATCTACATTTAGGTTTTAGGCGCTAATTAAAAGTGTAGGTTAAGACCAAAAAATATTAATTGTCATAAAAATGTCCCTTCAGGAGATATATATTTTTTCCCCTACAGGCTGGCTTCATATTTAGAGTGAAGGTTGTGTGTGAGCAGTGAAGCAGCTGTGCGAGGAAGCAGCAGAAGTTTCTGTCCAAATTCTCCGGACTTCCAAAAGGAAATGGGCAGGCGACAAGAGCGGGCGCGCATCCGCCTATTAGCGGCACATGGCGTCGCCGCACGGTGTGTTTTTTCGCACACTACTAGTTGAAGTGGTAACTAGGGGAGCATGACTAACTAGTTGTGGGTGAAATTATGGGATGCATCGTCATGGCAACAGACCAGACGTCACAATCTGGGCATGTGTGTTCCATTTTTGTCTTTCTTATTTTTCAGACTGGAAGACCTGGATAGAGATCAGTGGAACAAAAATGTAAATGTTTTTTTTTTAATGTTTTTTTTTTACTCTCGGAGAGAGAGCCCCAGATCCACTGCAAAAAAAAATAAAAAAATTTTTTAACTGAGCGACGAATACATTTCTTTTTTTGGGTGAAGAAAGAGACTGGGCTGCGGCGTCTGGAGGGTTAACTTTCAGTATTCTCAGTCTAAAAGGGGGGTTTGGGGGCTATGAGATAAAGATGCCGGGGTCGCTGAGTAATGAAGACGAGGGACAAGACGACATGGATTTTGAAGACGATATGCCAGGTGAGGGAAAGGGGGGAGGCGGGGTGTCCTTCAGATTATTTTGCGCCGCTACGCCTTGAATGCGGGGAAAAGGGCTTGTCCTGCGTTCCTGAGACCAGAGAGGAGGAGGAGGGGTGGGGTGCAATAAGCAGAGTCATGCTATTATTTTTTGCACGACCTAGTGTCTTAAAGGTGGGTTTTTTGGGGGGGATGTGCCTCCGGCTGTCCTCACATCCAGCCTGATTTGGGGGCATGATGAAAACCCTGCTGCTGGTTTCTGTACGCTGTTTTTTTTTTCTTTCACAGGCTGCATGCGTGCACAAGTGAACGGCTTTTACCCTCAAGTCCAAAAAAAACCCCACAAGTTTGCTTCAGAGAGCTGTTGGAAACCACGACAACGTATTGTTTGCTGTGTCAGTGTGTGCAGTGATGTCTCTCGGTTAATGTGTGCATGTACTGTATGTACTTACTGCATGTAAGTAGAAATGGGCTACAGTGACAACATCCGTGTTCGTTTTGTTACGGAAGATGCGCTGCTGTTTCCACTGGTGATCAGGAGGCTGCTCCAACTTTAAATGTTTTTTTTTCTGGCACTGCATGGCCGCAGAGGTGTGAGAGCCACGTGTAGGGTACCGAAAAACAGTGCTTATCAAAGTGTGCCTTGGTCCTGTGCACTGTTGATGGCCGTGGTTTAGGTCACCAACATCCCCTCAGCTCTGGGTCGTGCACTAACTGAAATTAACTGTAACCCACATTCAGGGCGCATGGAGGCTTCAGGCAAGCCAAATCTGTGCAATATTTCTTGTGGCTGTAAAATTAACCTGTCAACCACTCTGGCAATGGACCAATTATAGTACACATGGCAGTTTCACTCCTTGAAACTATTAAAAATTAATCAAGGCGGAGGGGATGTTAAGATTCCCTAATTAACGACCTGCACACAAGAAGCCACTTGCCAAATGATGGTCATTTTGTGTTCTCTTGACTGTTAAGTCTTTATGGCAGGTGTCCATGCAGCCAGTGATTCTCTGTCCTAAACATTGTGCTGGTGAAACAGATAAAGCACCAGATTAGTTAGGGAAATCCCAGCCGTGGTGTTCAGTTGACTAATTGATGTTTTCTCAATAGCATGGGGTTTAAATTTCCTTGACTGTTGCATCATGACTTCTGCTCATGTGGTGATAAGATGAACCAGTGGTGGGATCTGCTATAGGTTATAGCTGTCATACCTATGACATGTACTTAAACTGCTAACTGGGGTGTCTGTCATGTGCAGCCGGCTTCATCAGGACATCATCTGTCTCCGGTCCTAAATTGCTATGTATCTGCTTCCTGGTCCAGCGTGTGAGGGCCTGAGGTGATGAAGTGCCCCGCTATTGCGTTCTACTGGGCAGAGTAGCCAGGCATCTTTATACCATGGTGTCAGTTTGGGCAGTGCAGTCAATAGATTCGTATTTTTTTTCATCTTCTTGCAGCTCGCTCTGAGCGTCAGATGATTTGATGGTTTCATGTCAAGGGAAAGACTTAAAAGATGCTGCTTTGCCTTCTTTCCTTTCACATCACAATGTGGTAAAATTTCATGGTTATAACAGAAGATTGAGTATGAAAGGAAAGTTGAGAGTGTGAAAATCCAATGTAGTGTTGTCTCCAGCCATAGGCCCGCTTCTCATTAATGGCTGCTGAGTGATAATGTGTTACACAAAACTACATAACAGAGGAGTTCGTGTTCAAAATGAAGGTGGTACTTTCTGGTTTGAGGAAAAGCAACACGCATAGGCTACCTTCTGAAAAGGTACAAGGAACATTTAGCGACCGAATGATGAATAATTTCCACACAACATGGTTGCCATGCTACATTTATTGCTAATTTTTCATGTTTGTTATTAAGGTTTTGAACCTCAAAAGCTGGTGTATTTTGTACTACTGTCACAACAAAGGGGACACATTAATTACAGTATAGTTTAAATTATCGGCTCATCATTATTTACTATATACTAACATAGATATGATTTTATATCAACAAACAGGTTTTAGAAATTGCCTTTGCCTGTCACACATGGACTCAGCCTTGTGTAATCAGCATTATTCATGATGATGCCTTGCAAAAACACCAACACATTTTTTTTTCCTCTGTGCACAATATTTTTGATAAGCCAGATTACCAGCAGCAGGCTTGCATTGTAAAATGTGCAGTAGGGAGAGAAAAAGACAGACAGAGAGAGGGAAGGGGAGAAACAGAGAGGAGTGTTGAGCAGTTGAGGCATCATCTATGACTGCCAGCCATAGCCTGAGGGAGAACACAAGCACTGATGCGTGTCCCCAATAACCCAGTAGTTGGTTAAACATGTATGAGAAAGGAAAGGTGCAATTGATTATGGCAGGTGAGTGAAGATATGTGAGTAGTAATCCAGTTTGAAATATCAAAACATTCCCGTGTGTCAGTCAAAATTACTTTACGTCTGCCTTGATATGATTTTGTATTTTTATGTTGGCAATAAACATATCAAAGGGTCTCCATAAGACTGACTCATAGAGTCCCCTTGATATGACACACCATGCTGAGAGATATACAGTATCGTAGTGCCATTTTTAAGCCAACATAAGACATGATCATTTATGTTTATTATTTCTCAATGAATAGTCTTGTTGATAAAGATATTCACGGTTTTCAGTAACGCCAGTATGTCTTTTTTATAATGATCACTGACCGCGATAAAGTGATGCAAATCCATTGTTATGCTGCTGGTACAGGAAGCAGTTTTCAGACAGTTTACGACCTCCATCAGCAGGCATCAAAGTGACAGACAAGGTCAGGAATCCCGGTCAGATTTTTCCAGACATCAAGATGCTTCCATGCAATTAAAACGCAACAATGTAGAAGCACGTCCTAGGGGGACTTCAGACCCCTAAATGCTATCCTATCACAGCCTTTATTTGTTGTGGCACATAAAGTGTCCTAATTCCCTTTGTTTCACTCCGGGTGCTTACACTGTCACAGATTGTTCCATTGTGTTTTCTGTTTTAATTGTTTTGTTCTCCCCTAAAATTGAAAGATTATCATGGGCTTTTGTGTGCCTACAAATGTTATCCCCAATTGGAAAGAGGTCTATTTTTGGATCCCTCACTGTGAAAGTTGACACCATTTTTTCCTGCTGCGCGTGCACGAAGCCCGTGCATGAAAGATGCTTTTTTTTAATGTGTATTTGCAGATGAGCAGTGCAGCATCCCGGTTCTGTTTTATATCGGCTTTCTATTGCACACATCAAAGATCTTGTGCATATATTGTCTATAATAGATATGATTTTAATGGTGCTATTTGGCGTTATCTTTCCATCACTTTGATGATTACATTTTCTAATAATAGTCTCTTTGTCTGAAGGCGTTTGAGGCCTCAGCTTAATCAACGACGAGAGGAAAACCTATGGCTCTGTTTTCCCTCCTTCATGGCAAGCAATTCTGGGCAACATTAAGTGGGCATTTCCACACGGGGGCCAACAGAGAAAGGGCTAATGTGCTTTCCAGTAAACTCTAGCTTCCTCACTTGGGAGTCGCTCATGAATCTCCCTTCTAATGGGTCAGTCCGGTGGCCAAGCCCTTGCAGGAAGGTCAGAACTGTGTCTGTGCCATCTATCCACACTTTACAGAAGGCTTGTTTGCCAAGTGGAGCCTCTTTCTAACAGAATATGGTGCCAGACCTCCCTGTGCCACATGACTGAGCGACCTTCCCCCCTTCCAACACCTGGCATAGCCAGATTATCATCCCCCTGATGGCTTTCCCTTTGGGGACTTAACAGGCCATTTACCGTAGGCAGGTTTCAGCTTATAAGGCAATGCAGGTGTTTAACACAGACATCTTTTTTTGCTTTTTTCAATCAGCTGCATTGCTGTCACACCTTCTGCCTATTCACCATCTTAGTTTAACATGTTAGCATAATAACATTTGCTAATTAGCACTAAACACAAAGTACAGCTGATGATGGTGGTGAGAGTTTTGTAAGTATTTGGTCATAAACCAAAGTTTTGTGCAAATTTGGACAAAATACACCTAATTATGCTGTGCTGAGGGCAATAGTCAGAGGATCACCAAAGTAATTACAGTTCATCTTATGGGGGGCATAAAAGTTTGCACCAAATTTCATGGCAATCCATCCAATAGCTGTTGAGATATGTCACTCAAAACTACAAATGTGAACTCCATGGTGACACTGGAAGGAAAGTCAGAGAATCACCAAAGTCATAAGGATTCATCATGTGGGAACTATGAATGTCTGTACAAAATTTCACGGCAATCCATCTAATAGTTGTTGAGATATTTCATTCCGGACCAAAGGGGTGGACCCCTAGAGCCCCGCCACTAGCGTGGCTAGTGAATTAGGTGCATAATTAAACTTTAAAAACCTGCATCAGAAACACCACACAGCCACTGTCAAGTTTGAGTGATTTATTGTACAGGAAGCAGAGCAAGGGTCACATTATCTGGTGTATCTAATCAGTGATGTGTGGTCAACCTGTCAGTCATAGTTCACTCATACAAAAGAAAGAAAGGGGTATAGAGTGATGTGCTGTGTGCGTTCTGTAATCCAGGGCCGTTTCCATCTGCATCAGAGCCGTGCCATCATCGGTGCGTCTAAGAGAGATGTAAGGCTTACTGCGTTGCCATCATGACTTGCCTGGCAGGCGGCTTACAAGCATCTGAGACATAAAAGAGCTCCCTATTTGAGATACTGGATACATAAACTCAAGGCTTTACTTAAAAAGAGAGAAATAAAGGAGATAGAAGCACGTGGGTTGTGTTTGTGAGGCAGAAAGAAAGAATGAGGAGACAAAGCAAAAATATGAAGATAGAAGTAAATAGATACATACATACATACATACATAGATACATAGATACATAGAATCAAACCCAGAGTTTCTGTGACATTAAATATACATCAGTTGTTGTCCTGCTTTAATCAACTACTAACCTTCAAATAGTTTAATTAGGGCAGACGTCAGTGGAGTTTTTAAGGTAATTACTACCAGTGAAAAATGTTGTCAATCAGCAGCTTTACTATAAAAATACTGGGCACATAAAGCACAAGTTACCCCCAGTTAGCATGAAAGAAGGGGTGACACATCTCATCTAGTGGTCAAAGAAAACACAATGAATCTGACATAGCCACAGATTAAAGCCCTGAGATCACTGATGTGTATGTACTGTATGTGTGTGTGCGCGGAGTACCTCCTGCTAGCTTTGCTAAATAGAGGATAAGTGGTTGGTGAGGTTTGTGTGTCTACTACACAGGAATCCCTCCTCCCCAATCTCTCACTCCAGCTACCCAGGGGAGTGGTAGACTGCAGGGCTAGTGTTGGCTGATTGACTCTGATACATGTGCTGCATATTTCATGCCCTCCAGTCTGTCTGCATGAGACGCAGAGAGCGGGGGAGACACGCAGATGGATGGATCGAAAGAGACAGAAAGACAGTCGGACACAGAGGAAGAAAGAGAACGAGATCAGATCGACCTTTACGGGGAGGTTGCATCCTATGTGTATTTCTCTGTGCGCCTCTTTATAGTGATGTATTGTTTGGGACTTTCTCTCTTCCTTACTTACTCCTCTGTGACCCACTATGCCATCACTGAAGTCTGCTGTGCTCAGCAGTCAGCACGTTTGTACACAGCAGCTTTGAGACAGTACAGCTGACAACCAGCAGCAGGTCGCTTTAGTCCCAGCAAGCATTAAAGGCAGAAGATATGCTCAGTATACCTCAGTGGTCCTCCAGGGAGTTCCCATTTGCCGGCAGGGCAGGCACTCCATCTATTTGTGCTTTGACGGGTAAAGTTGATCCACACTCAATGATGTGTGATTATGAGGTTTATTTTGCCAAGTGCTCCTGTTGGTCTGGCAGTGATTCATCATTTTTATTTTCAAAAACAGGCTAACTGACTTTTCACTTGGCTGTATTTTCACAGTATACTCGGCCTGCGACTATTGAGTATTTTCATTATCGGTTATCTCTTTGTTCCTATCTTTTTTATGAATTGTTTTGTCTATTAAACGCCAGAAAATTGTGGAAAATTCCCTTCACAATTTCCCGGAGGCCAGTCGCTTATTTTGTCTAACCGACTGCCCCAAACCCAAAGATATACAGTTTACAATGATATAAAACTGAGAGAAGATGCAAATCCTCACATTTTAGAGGTAAGAAGCAATAAGTTTGCCATTTTTATTTGATAAATGACTTAAACAATTAATGAATTATCAAAAGGGTTCTTGATTCATTTTCTGTCGGATCAACAACCTGATTAATCAACTAATCATTCCAGCACTGCAGTGTACAAGCCAAACTGCATTTGTCAATATAAAGATTGAGGCTCATTACACGCTGAATTGGCTGTAGAGTCGACAAACTCGACAGCATCAGCCAAATTTCCAATTTTATCATCTTAAGTACTGTGTGTACAGTATACTGTACGACATTGTGTTCCTAAGCAGATAATGTTGTTGTTTCTGTGTGTCCAGACGAGGATGACGAAGGTGAGCGCAACGCTGTTCCCCTCACGCCCCTGGACAGCTTCTTCTCTGACAGCGACTCCCTCAAACAGCAAAAGAAGAAGAAGCCCAAAAAGATGAAAGAGGGGAAAATGCCCAAAGTTAAGAAGAGGAAAAAGGAGGTAAGATGTAATTCACACTCAACACCATCTGCCATGACCTCGGACACAACAGCTTGGCAGGCGTTTTGGCCCAAGCTGTACCCCGCATTCTCTGTTTCTCAAACCATCGCTCTTTTGATGTCTCTGCAATTGGATCAAAGGTGTGTTTTGGCTGCTGGACTGCCTCTGTAATCTAAATGAGAGGCAGTGGACTGTCTCAGGCTTAGGGGAGGTTGGCAGCACTGTCACCGTTATTGCCAGTGTAAGCTGTGGGCACCGAGGGCCAGTTTAGAGTGTAGATTTGTGCCTGTGGTGCTGGTGCTGCACTGAAGTACAGCGTTTGTGCCAAGCAAGCAGTGGGAGTCAGAGCTGTGACAGAGCGGTTTTGACAGTCGAGTTTCTCCAGCCTTTAGTCTCCAACACTTAGCCAACAGGTCAGAGGTTTGAGCTGCTCCCAGCATTAACAGTAGTGACTTAATTTAACCAGATGTGTTATGGCGAGATCACTTATCGCCAAGATGAGGAATTCACAAAGCTTTTAAAGCTAGCCTACGTGACTTTTGCTCAACAGTGGCCTCTGTGGACAAAGGTGATAATTATGGGTATACAGTAAATGGTCAAACATTGTGTAACAGTAGTGAACTGAGTCAGTAATGTCCTTTATACAGAAATATCTAATGTGCATTAGCATTAGCCATCATCACAAAGGCTGTAAACCCCTAATTGATTGAATTGAGCAAAGGTGTGTTTATTGCTTACATCATGTAAGAGGAATCAATGTGATACCTCAAGTGTTATAGTCTTGCTTTAAAGCTGGATTAATCTGACATATTATACTAAGGAGAATGTGTTAGCAAACAATGACATATTTTCACACCCAGAAGACACAAAGCATCATTAGAAGTCATTGGAGGTCATTAGGGCGACGTGTTTCTGGCCTCCTAACAAATCTAAGTCAAATATTCACCTTTCTTTTAGCTCTGTTTTGGTCTCTACCGACTTCTACTGTAGAAGTTGAGCTTGAGAGTTTAGCTGAGGGAAACATCTTGTTTGTTAGCTGCTAAATTCTCCAGTGTGTTCACCAGCTAGTTGCTAATTTTGTCTGTGTGCCGTTTGGTGCTGGGTATGTAGCGTTCAGTGGGTTTATCAGAACTTTAAAAAAAAACAAAAACAGCTCCCTGCTGTGGCTGGAAATGAGGTTGATGATAGGAGAGTTTGTAGGCTGTGACCTGTGACCAAATTCTTGTGTTGAAATCTATTTGTCTTCGATTTGTGTATCCTTAACGTGAACCCAACAAATTAGTCCTACGCCCACTCATCTCTGCAACTTCTAACCATAACCTAACTTAAGCCCTAACCCCAAGGCCAAACTGACTTTCTTTGACATCTTGCAAGACAAAAATTCCTAATCAGGTCGCAGAATTTGAGGAGTTACAGAATTCGGTGTAACACCAGAAAACAAAGACAATGGTTGTGTTCGAAATCGCATACTAACGTACTGCGTACTACATATTCAGTCAGTATGTACTGCGTACTGTGTATAGAGATGTTCCGATACCATTTTTTCCTTCCCGATACCGATTCCGATACCTGAACTTGCGGTATCGGCCGATACCGAGTACTGATCCGATACCAGTGCAATAAAAAAAAGATACATCTTATTATTATTTTTTAACAGCTGTATAACCCTGTATGGATGTGATATGATTTCTATCATTGTTAAACCCTTCGTAAAACATGAACAAATACATACAGAGAATGAATGCCACAGAGCTTTCTTTTATTAACTGAAAAATTAACTGAAAAAAACCCATAAATAAATAAATCTAGGAATAAATAACCATGACGTATGGAGAAGATTTTTTTGACACATCTCTCTCTCAGTTCTTTTCTCGGTGCACGTTTTCAACGGGCACTGGTCTAGTTTATATAATTCGTCTTTGAAAGAATACAAGACGAGTGGTCACAATCAATAGCCTACAAGCTACCAACTACTTACCAAGGTAGCTACCGGCCATAGCTAACGTTACAGTCTCCTGTTTTGAGCGTGGCCGGCGAGTGCAACGGTCCGCGGATGCGGAATGCGGAAAGTATGTCCGAGGCTTTACACATCGCCGTTTTACTCGTGGGATTTTCCAGTGTGAAATATCGCCAAATTGCTGACATTTTGGTACCTCTGACTAAC
>NTHP01000189.1:274145-304486 GCA_003416845.1 Oplegnathus fasciatus
TGAGAGAAAAGGAAGGCGTGCGGGGGGGGGTGAGCTATGAGAAAGAGAGAGAAAACTAGGAGGAGAGAGAGAAAGAGAGAGAGAGAGAGAGAGAGCTGGAGCCAGACACTGCTCAAATTTGGTCGCCATGGCAACACAGCCAGGCTGCTGGTAGGGTTGGCGGGCGCTGCGGCAACGTGAGCCTTTTCACTGCGCTACAGAGCAAAACGCCTGTAAGTCTCTCCATGGATCCACACAGGCCTGCTGAGCAACAGGCAGCGAGCAGAGCACAAAGCTGCTGTGCACTAATTCACTCCGTGGCATGTGCACACACATGTTCACACACACAGAAAACCTACATGCTGTACATATACACACACACACACACACAAAGGCATACACACAAACACGTCTGTACGCAGAAGGGAAAGAAACACACACAAAATAGAGAAATAAAAAAAAACAACACAAAAAGACAAACACATCCAGACATGAACTGACGCACATGCATTCAACCCCCCCCCTTCTGTATATGCACAAAACACATACACAAACTACACACACACAAGCACACAAATGATTAGGTGAGAGGTGCATACAGAGAGATACTTTTCTCTCTCCCTCTTTCTTACTCTCACACACACACACATACTATCATGAGCATGCACCAGTGAATTTGTTCATATGCAACACTCTTGATCACACAAACAACACCTGTTAACTGTTAAATCCATATAGGCGTCCAGATGTCTCATATTAAACTGGCAGGATTCAGCTCAGTCTTCAGATCAGCGCCGAGCGGTGATTGGCTGCGCGGTCTGAGATGTTCTGTTTCTTGGTTTAGTTTGTTGTCGACGCAAAGAGGTGAACGTGCTTCTGAATTGACTCCTCATTAACTCACTTGACTTGTGGTGTAATAATTTATGAATTTCATCACAGGCAGAAGAATTATAATATTAGTAAAGCAGTGACACTTCGGAATGATGTAATTTAATTTATGTAAATGCCATCAAGAAGAAGCTTTTATCCAAAGTGCTTTATAGTACACTGACAGCATATTTTTTTAGCGTGGGTGGCCTCTGTGGGATGCGTTAATCCCTAACCCTGGCAAAATTAATGATATGCTTATTTGCCCAATCATTTAGTTTCATATTTTAATTATTCCCCATTTTTTTTATCACTAGATTTGGTATTCTGTCTCAGAAGGTACCTCTTAACTGGAGATAGATTTCCTTTGTCGTGTCAATGGTAAAATCCAGACCTTGAATTCAGTTGTGACTCAGGAATCTGGCTTTGATGCTAGCTTTAGTCAGTCACGTCTCGAGGTAGAGAGCTAAAGCAAGATTCAAAGTCAGATTGTGCCTGTTTACATTTATAAAAATAGCTGTTTGGCAGGAGCTCATGACTATATCAAAGAAATGTGAAGATGGCTTCTGTGAGATTTCATTCAGCACAAATACAGTCGTAGTTTTGAGAAGATGCACATCTTTATCTGCTGGAGGATGAGAGAGATCAGTGAAAGCCATCTGAACCTGACATATGCTCATGTTAAGTAACAAATAACCAATATTGTGCATTTATATATACATATACATAATGTTCATGTGTCCTTGTCAAATGCCTTAGGGAGGAATCCAGGCACGAGTTGATAGCGACCTGGAGGAGACCTCAGAGGTGGAGGAGGAACGGGAACGTCCAGAAATAGGCTCAGAGAGTGAGAGCAGCACATACGGCCCAACCAAAAAGAAGAAGAAGAAACCGAAGGAGAAGAAAGAGAAGAAGCCCAGGAAGAAGAAGAGAGATGAGGAAGATGACGACGACGACGACGATGATGGGAACTTGAAAGTAAGTCTGAGTCCAGGTCCATGAGGCCGACACAGATAAGACCTGGGTTTCTACTGGATTCTGTATTTTAAATTAGGCTCATTTCAATAGATGGCCCATAGGTGTAATGCCAAAAATGTCTTCATTTTAGAGTCACATTAAATGTAACATCTCTTCGTATGATAACCTAATAATGGTAATAAATTGGATTTGAAGTGCTTTTCACATACCCCAGGGACATTTGACAGAAGCACAGCAAGCAAAAAATTAATAATAAGCCTTGCTAAAAAGACAAGTCTTAAGTCTAGGTTTTAATTAATTTGTATTTAATTAACCTTTTACCATACACTGCCCAACTTGTGGTGCTTGCACTATATTGAACATTTATTGACTACTAGTACAACGAAAAGTTACATAAATATGAACACATACAGGAACATATATATCAATAGATTAGACTATTATCTTTTTCTAAAAGAACACCTGTCGTAAAAATAAGTACAAGGCATGGCAGAATGCTGAAAACTGAAAGATCCCTCAGGACATGCTTTAAGACATGTTTATATACTTGTATATACTTTATATATATATATATATATATATATAGTATATACTGTATATACACACACACTGCTTGGAATAATAATTTGTGTCTGATATGGTTAAAATTACATCAGCTCCTTCTCCCTCACTGACAAATCCAGAATCTACAAAAATGCAAATGTTGTTAATTTCAAAAGTTAATCTGCTAGACACAAGATGTCTCCTACTTCTCTTAAAAATCCATTCTCAGTCTTTGTGCACTGGAGGCTTCAAGTTTCCATGACACAGTTGTGTAAGCTGCATACTGGACCATGATTGGCCTCCAAACTAGGTGGTCTACACGTTAAAGTCAGACTTAAGGTGAGCCCTCAGTAGATGAATTTGAAAACAGCCTTCTAGTGTCAAATTCTGTAAGTACATGATTCTGAACACTAAAGCTCAAACGTCACAGTCAAGGAACAAGAAGAAAAACAGGTTTTTTACGTATTTTTAACTAATTTCAACGATCTAACAATCAAAAATTGTCTATTTGTTTTATTATTTAGGATGACCATTCCTGAAATTCCTATTTATTAGACTTTATTTAATATGAATTTTGATCTCTCCCATCTGCGTCTCTCTAGGAGCCCAAGTCATCCAGCCAGTTGATGCAGGAGTGGGGTCTCGAGGACGTTCAGTATGGCTTCACCGAGGACGACTATAAAACCATCACTAACTACAAGGCTTTCAGCCAGTTCCTCAGGCAAGCATCTAATTTTGTGTCTGGATTATCTTCCTGTGTTAACTGCTCTGTTCTGTTTCTGTGGATTGTTGGAGACCCTCTCTGACACTTCCAACAAAAACTCCACAGTGGGACCAGAGTGTGGTGTGACGAGCAAACACTGCTCTTTTTGTTTGAGCTAGAAAGCTCGGCTGTTGGTATAAAGAGTCTGTCTCACCTGGGGCTGTCTGGCTCGGCTAAGCCTCTCCTCCGACAAAGTGGAGCATGAGCTCCTGCAGTGCCCCCTGTGAGTAGTCAGCTGCTTACTGGATGCCTGTGACAGCCGGGAGGCTCTGGGACTCGGTGCTCTGACCCACTATCTTTCAGAGGCCAGCGTGCCAAACCTCAAGCTGTTGCCTGACAAATCACAAACATGACATACACACAGCAAAGCAGGGAGAACAAAACTTAAGGGGCACTGGGGTGTCAGCAAATCAAGACCCAGCTCCCTCCAGTGCTGAGGGAAGTAGGAATTACATCAATAGAAATGAAGTGTGACATAATAAAGCTGCTGTTGTTGTCTCCTCTCCCCCTGGTTTTTCTCAGGCCTCTCATTGCCAAGAAGAACCCGAAGATTCCCATGTCAAAGATGATGACGGTGTTAGGGGCCAAGTGGCGAGAGTTCAGTGCCAACAACCCGTTCAAAGGCGCATCTGCCACCGCTGTGGCTGCCGCTGTGGCTGCCGCCGTGGAAACGGTTACCGTGGCACAGCCAACGTCTGTCAGCAGCAGCCAGCCGAGTTCTCAGCTGGGGCCAATCAAAAAAGCCAAAACCAAAGAGGGAAAGGGTAAAGCCCACTGAACCGTGACAGAACACATAGTTTTAGAAATAATAGCGAGAATACCGCTCGGTTAATGCGCCTGATGTCTCGGTCTGTGTGTCTCAGGACCAGGAGTTAGAAAGAGAAGCAAGAGTGTGAAGGAGGTGAAGAAGAAACCCAAGCCGAAGAAGACCAAATCAAAGTCGGGCCAAAGTGGGAAGAAGAAGAAAGCATCCTCGGTATGTTTTTTTCCAGAGCCATTTTCTTCAACTCATTCATTCTCTTCTGCACTACTCTATATTTTCAATGGGATCAAAGTGACCAGACTGTTTACTGCGCTGACTTTGAAAGTTGGTTTGTTTTAATTCTTTGTGCCGCTCCAAGCTCTTTAGTTTGTGTATGTGTGCGTTTCCAGAGTGAGGAGGACTTCCTGGAGGAGTCAGACTTTGATGACATCAGCATCCACAGTGCCTCTGTGCTTTCTGATACCTCGGGGGCCGCCACCAAGAAAAAGGCCCGACGTGGGCGGAAAAAAAGGAAAAGTATGTTTACTGTCTACACTCGCTATGCTCTGTGGTGTGTTTTTTTTCCCTCCAAAATCCTACTGAAATCCCTCAGAACCAGACTGTTTGATTATGGGTAACGAGGAAATTAAAATTTATCTTTTTAAGCTTTGTTTGTTGTGGGAATGTTTTCTGAAGGCAGATGCTCTTTCTCAGCAGCTATTGCCCTCACACTCACACATATAGAGTCTCATTCCCATCTAGAGCTCATTGTAATGTGTAAATAGTTTAAATCTTATACTGTTGATAACAGCTGCATTCAAGTGAATTTCTGTATGTGGGAATTACCCATGTTTGCCTTTACCTTCTCCAGAGGAAGATGGTGATGGTTATGAGACAGACCACCAGGACTACTGTGAGGTTTGCCAGCAGGGCGGAGAGATCATCCTGTGTGACACCTGTCCCAGAGCGTACCACCTGGTCTGTCTGGACCCTGAGCTGGAGAAGGCCCCCGAGGGCAAATGGAGCTGTCCACACTGTGTGAGTAGATGATACATAGATATATTTATTACGTTTTTTATTTTTATGTATGCTAACAACCTGCTAAAGTGGTCATCTGTGTGTGTCTGTGTGCAAACCATATTGACTGAGCTTGTATGAAAATTTCACAGGTTTATAACTTCGGCATTCGAGATACTTTAACGTCATATTTCATACATCCAATGACATGACATATTCTATCTCATAATCTCAGTTTTGACAAGCCTGGTTCTAGACTGCCATGGTACTAAAACATCTTCCACCGTACACTGTGTGGCAGATTCTGTCTGATCTATGCATGTTTGAATTTCATGGTAATACTCTGAATATTCTCTTTAAACAGCACTGTGTGCACTTGGATATTTGTAGGTGACATGTAAACTGAATGAGTCCCAACCTTTTTGGCTTGTGACCCCTTAAAATGAAGCAATGTTTACAGACAACCGCACATAACAGGTTGCATATATCTATTGGTTGTGGAAAATTCAGCCAAAGAGTGCCATTTGAGGTATTTTTAAAGGCACGTAGAGGTAAAAGTATCCAGTATGTCACAAGAAAAAAGCAAAGATTAAAGACAAAGATTTTCTCATGACCTCTTGGATTTATCTTGCAACCCTTTGGGGGGTTCCAAATTGGAAACCACTCATTTAGGATATTGCTGGACTACAAGTCCTGTTCCTTTTTACTATGGAGTATGTGGCTGTTATCAGTGCATTGTGTGAAAGCCAGTTTAGTCAGTGTTTGAAAGTCATTTATGCTTTTCACAAGTGTATTGTGCAAGATTGATAACTAAGTCAAGCCAACACACAACAAAGCTTTGATCATGCAGCCTGTTGGTCTCACTAAGCTGATATGTTAATGTGGTTGTTTCCATAAAAAGACAAACACTATAAAAAGTCATCTGTAATATCATATATCTTAATGTGTGTGTAGTACTAATGTGGTTCAGCTTTATTTTACAAACAGCACGGTGGGTGAATTTAATTTAGCAGCATCTAACCCTCTGCTACAACCCTCACCGAGTTCGTGCCGCCTGTGTCCCTCAGGAGAAAGAGGGTATCCAGTGGGAGGCCAAAGATGAGGAGGAGGAGGAGGAGGAGGCACCGGGTGAGGAAGAGGATGACCACATGGAGTTTTGCAGAGTGTGTAAAGATGGAGGAGAGCTGCTGTGTTGCGACACCTGCCCATCTTCCTACCACATCCACTGCCTCAACCCGCCTCTCCCTGAGATACCCAATGGGGAGTGGTTGTGTCCCCGCTGCATGGTGAGCTCACATCTCAGTGCAGATACGATTCAGTGTTGTTTATGTAAAAACATCGTTGGCATCACAGTGCTTAACTAGTTATACGTGTGTGCAAAGAAACCTCAACAATGGTAGCATTCTGTGGTTTTAAAAAATGTAAAAGATAGATAATAGTTTAAAAAAAGTTTTGCTTAATTTGCTAAACTCACCTTTACTTTGATACTTTTCTGACATTTAGTGTAAACTTTAGGTATGAGTGATTTTAGAGCAACATCATCTTATTTACATACACTGTGGTGCACTCCAGTGTGAATATGGATTTACTTGACAACATGCTCTAATAGTTCAACTGAACACTACGCACGGTACATTAACACTCTCCTCAAAGACGCATTGTTATTCTTGAATTGTTAATTATCTCTCGAACATTTTTGCAAAGTAGTCACACATGTACTTTAGCTCCTGGTTGTTACAAAACTCCATGAAAGGATGAAATTGTAAAAAGAGAGATAATAGTTCAAGTAGAGTATTATATTGGTGCCTGTGTCAACATAAGCAGGTAGTGGTGTGTCCTTATCTTGTGCTTTGATGTTTCATTTTGTCGGCTTTTTGCATGTCCTGTTTGTTTCTTTAATGTATAACGTCAACCTGCAGAGGGACTACAGGTGAAAATGAGCCTTTTGGCTAAATGAGACGCATTGACATCATATTGATGTTAATTAGTTTGTGTTGTCCCTGATAAATAAATGATTAAGTATGAAGTAAAATATGATTGTGAGCTGGTTTGTTAGGTGGTGAGAAGGCCAATTTTACACAAGGATCAGCTTAAATCTTTTGATACTTTGGACAGTTACAGTTCAGGAACTCATATCAAAGTCATTTCAAGCTAGCAGTTTGAGCTATCTCATTAGCATGTTTATATTTGAATTAGCCTGTATATAAACGTGAACTAAGACTCTGAGGGTGGTTGTTCAGGGAGGTGGAGGCTTAAATTACTGTTGAGCCTTCTAGACCTGTCTGAGGGACCCATGTGGTGACCCCAATTATCTATTTTACCTGCTCCCCTTATTTTCAAGATCTGTTGTGCATTGTTGCTTTGTCACAAGGTATTGATAACTGCACGTATCACAGCACCTCTCCTGTTTTGTCTTAGTGCCCTCCCCTCAAAGGTAAGGTCCAAAAGATTCTGCACTGGACATGGGGAGAACCCCCGTTGCCAGCTGAACTGCCTGCAGGCCCTGATGGCAAGCCAAGTGATCCATTGACCAAGCCTCCACTCAAGGGCCACCCAGAGAGGGAGTTCTTCGTGAAGTGGGCTGGCCTTTCGTACTGGCACTGCTCCTGGGTCAGCGAGCTGCAGGTGAGATACGAGAAGTAGGTCCAATCTAAATTAACATTTCTGCTCTCTTTGGCCACAGGAACTACGTGTCCTCTTTGCTAAAAGTGGAACACACACAACGAGCCAAGAGAGTTTTCGCTGGACCACCTTTTGGAGTTTAATGTATAATGATAATGCGTGTTCCTTTAGCCATTTAGCTGTCACTTCCTAAGAAGTATGTGTATATGAGTGCACTTTGTTTCATGTGTCAAGTCATCCAAACTATAATCACAATTAGTAAGCAATTCAGAGCACTCAAACCTAGCTGGTGTTTAATTTAGTGATGTCTGAACAATTGCTTGTTTAGAAACACGACAGCTTTCTTAATTTATTTTGTATCCGTCTTCCCTTCATTAAATCCGGTCTGGAACTTGAAGTAGTTAATCAAATTAGTCCCAATACCGTGGATAGATTATATGTTGCAGTCTTGTAAGAAAAGCCCTTTGCCAGAGGTGGTGCTGAGCAAAACTAAGCAGAATTGATCGTTTTGCTTTGTCTGTGGTTGTGCAGTTGGAGCTGTATCACACGGTCATGTATCGGAACTACCAGCGTAAGAACGACATGGACGAGCCTCCACCGTATGACTACGGCTCCGGAGAGGAGGAGCTCAACAGTGAGAAGAGGAAGAGCAAAGACCCCCAGTATGCTGTGATGGAGGAGCGCTTCTACCGCTACGGCATTAAACCAGAGTGGATGGTTATCCACCGGATACTCAACCACAGGTGGCTGCTCACAGCTACACACATTCTTCTATCTTATATCAGGGCTCATACACTGCTTAAATTTTAAGAATCCAGATGTTTTACGGACTTGACATTCTTGATGGTGCTCAGTTTGGTTGATGCTTGCTGCCATCTTGCTTTTACTTGCTCTGTAATTTCACTTTATATATGGAGATTATCTTCACAGCACAGCATATTTCAGAATATGGGGGAGTCTAAAATCACAGAAAATATATTTCTCTCCAAACAGAACACCGGTAAATGATTTTCCATATGTTTCCAGACTTTTCAGGCCTGTGTTGGAGCCTGTCACTCATATGTACAGACATGTATTTCAGACAGATTCAGTACATAGTAGGATCATAACTTTTCTGAGCTCTGGAATTAAATCACACATTTGAAAAGTTGTTCTGTAAGTTTCAGCCCCACCCTTTTGCAGTTACAATTGCAGGAAGGGCAATAAGTGATTTTCATGTGAGTTTTGTATGTAGTATGTGTCATATCCCATCAACAAATGTCAACAAATTCATTTTGAATATGTCCTTAGAAAGAGCTTAATATGGAATCCCTGAGCTCTCTGTTTTTTTATGTTTATTCCTCCCAGTTATGATAAAGATGGGGATGTGCATTACCTGATCAAGTGGAGAGACCTGCCCTACGACCAGTGCACCTGGGAGGTGGATGATTTTGACGTCCCAGAATATGACGGTCATAAAGCTTCTTACTGGGACCACAGGTTGGTTAACAGCATTTGCAAGTCTTCTGAACCGTAGCTGTTGTTAATAGTGTGGGGATGATGGTGAGGATGACTAGAATGAGTCCCCGGCAGTCAAACATAAACGAAGCATATGCTGCCGTTTCCTTTCTGCCCTGCCCTCTATCTGTGATGCCCCTGTTTTGAGGTGTTTGGCTCATCATGTTGCTGCAATTATTTGCCAGGGAGCAAATACTCGGGGAGGACCAACGCCCCCTGGTGGTGAGGAAAGGAAAAAAACTGAAAGAGGACCATCCAAAGAGGGAGGTCCCTCCTGATGCTCCTATCATAGATGTAAGTTTGGATATTTAGATGCACTTTGGTCACAGAAGTCCAGTGAGTTGCCTTAGTTACTTGTTTCTTTTTGGAAATACAACACTGCATTGTTATTGGCTGCTTGCTGCAGCAGCTTTTTACAGCATCTCAAAAGTGATACTGAAGGTGTAAAGCCACTAATTATCATGATTTAACATGATAAAGGTGCTGTACCTTTATTTTTATACTGTATATATAATTCCTATTTACATCTGGCGAAATGTTGCCAAAACTGTTGACGGTAGTCGATATAATTACTTAATCTACAAAATTCTACTGTATTCTCATATCACCAGCCAACCATCAAGTTTGAGCACCAGCCATGGTACATTAACGCCACTGGGGGAACACTGCACCCATACCAGCTGGAAGGCCTGAACTGGCTGAGGTTCTCCTGGGCACAGGGCACAGACACCATCCTGGCTGATGAGATGGGCCTCGGAAAGACGGTGCAGACAATAGTGTTTCTCTACTCACTCTACAAGGAGGTGAGGGTGGAAGAATGTCCTCTTTTGTTATGCCCGTATTACATGGCCTATATCACATTTTGGTTCTCTAAGTGCAAAGTAAAAGGTATTCACTATTAATACCAATTCTTATAATACAAATGGTAATGTAGACATAGAATATAACCTGTTGGACAATGAGATAAGTAAATAATAAGACCTGTAGTATATCTTCTTCCTGTGATGTAGGAGTTGCTTAGTCTTTCCTCCCCTCTCTCTCTCTCTCTCTCTCTCTCTCAGGGTCACTCTAAGGGGCCCTTCTTGGTGAGTGCGCCCCTCTCCACTATCATCAACTGGGAGAGGGAATTTGAGATGTGGGCTCCGGATTTCTACGTGGTGACATACACTGGAGACAAAGACAGCCGGGCAATCATCAGGGAGAACGAGTTCACGTTTGAAGACAGTGCAGTAAAATCCGGACGCAAGGTGTTTCGCATGAAGGTACCTCATGCTTGTACAGCTATTCCCTACCGCCTTGCTTTAGTTTGTTAAAAATGTTTTACTTCTGCATACAGCTTAAAACAAGCATAACATATCATTAGCAATGACTTTATTTTCAAGGAATACCATAGCAAACAATGCAGGAGATGTAGTACTAAATCATTTGTCCTCCACCATATGATCCCACATCTAAATTGGTCAACATTATATTTTTTTGATGTTCCTCCTTTCACCCCCTTGCAGAAAGACACTCCTATCAAGTTCCACGTGCTGCTGACATCCTATGAGCTGATCACTATAGATCAAGCCATTCTGGGCTCCATCACATGGGCCTGCCTGGTGGTAGACGAGGCCCATAGACTGAAAAACAACCAATCAAAGGTAAAAACACATTTCTGGCACTGATAGCGGCCTTTTCCAGAGGCTGCATGGATACTATCAGGGACACAAAAAACAGGAAAGGAGCAGGAACACAGACAGATATGAGGAGGAAATGTTTGTACATAAACTAACCATGCAATATAAAGACGATGATGAAAGATGTATTATTGGTGATTTTGGAGGTATAATCGGAGTTTCACATTCAGGAAGTTTTACATGCGTCATTGCATTCTTTTTGGAGGCATGTGTGTCATATCTCGTACAATGTGTCCTGTCCAGTTTTTCAGAATTCTCAACGGGTATAAGATCTACTACAAGCTGCTGCTCACTGGGACTCCTCTTCAGAACAACCTGGAAGAGCTGTTCCACCTGCTTAACTTCCTCACCCCAGAGCGCTTCAAGTAGGTCCTTCCTCTTTTCTATTTATCGTTATCATTCTCCCGTCTTTCTATCCTTCTCCATCCTACCAGTATCTGCTAGCTGGTGCATCACATAGGTCCCACCTTAGATTGAAAGATAGACAGATCTTGTGTCGCTTGAATGTGTGTAGTTAACAAAACTTAAGAAGCAAGAAATCGTCTTTTCTTTCTTAATTCTTCTTTGTTTGACCTGTGATGTGTGCAGTAACCTGGAAGGTTTCCTGGAGGAGTTTGCCGATATCTCTAAGGAGGACCAGATCAAGAAGCTCCACGACCTGCTTGGCCCTCACATGCTCAGGAGGCTGAAAGCTGATGTCTTCAAGAACATGCCTGCAAAGACAGAGTTGATTGTCAGAGTGGAGCTCAGCCCCATGCAGAAGTAAGCAGTGGAATAAAAAGTGTACTGTATTTATACAGTGGATTTTCAGGTTGTAAATGCACAAAACAGTCATGTAACTTACTTAACACTTTAGAGCAGAGTGGAAGTTTTGAGTATTGAGATTTTCGCTCTCATCTCTTCTCCTGATTCAATCTGATTTCTGACCTCTGACCTGCAGGAAATATTACAAGTTTATTTTGACGCGAAATTTTGAGGCTCTAAACTCCAAAGGTGGAGGGAACCAAGTGTCTCTGCTCAACATCATGATGGACCTAAAGAAGTGCTGCAACCATCCCTACCTGTTCCCTGTGGCTGCTGTGGTAAGGAAGCAATTTTAGTAAAATATTTGATCTCGGTGAGTGCAAAATCTTCGAATGATGAAATCAAACGTTGATGGCATGGAGGGAGAGATGGAACCATGGCTGTTCGACACACGATGCCAACCTGTATGCCAAAATCTGTAGCCCTTGTCTCCTTCTTGAAAATTCAAAAGTACTGCCACTAATTAAACTCACTAAGTATTCATATCTTTCTCCAGTTGAGGCCTGGATTTGATTTTTGTCTTTGCAGGAAGCTCCTGTATTACCCAACGGTTCGTATGATGGCAACCTACTAGTGAAGTCCTCAGGAAAACTGACACTGCTTCAGAAAATGCTGAAGAAACTCAAAGATGAAGGACACAGAGTTCTCATTTTCTCCCAGGTAATAGTCAAATAAATACTGCGTCTGGGCTGGAAGCCATAGCTTTCATTGATCTGTGGCCATGAAACACTGAAAATCCAGCCATCCATATTTCAGCCGTTCCAATGCCAGTGTCAGTTGTAGGTGGTAAATCAGCCGATATTCCAGGCATCTAATCAAAGATACTTTTGAGTGAAGGGCAGACTTTTCTTAGGTTTAACAATTCCGCTTAGTTTGATCCCGGCGACAGAAACTTGTAATACCATGTTTTTTTACAGATGACAAAGATGTTGGATCTGCTTGAGGATTTTCTGGAGTTCGAGGGTTATAAATATGAACGTATTGACGGAGGGATTACTGGAGGCCTAAGGCAGGAGGCCATTGACCGCTTCAATGGTGAGTTTTTTAATCCGGAATCTGTTTGTGTGAGTTTGTGTGGGTGCATGTTTCCTTGTACGTGGCTTTCACTCGCTCGCACACACGAACCGACTCTCTGCTTTGGTTTATGTCACAGCACCAGGCGCTCAGCAGTTCTGCTTCTTGCTTTCAACACGAGCTGGAGGTCTTGGCATCAACCTTGCGAGTGCAGACACCGTCATCATCTACGACTCTGACTGGAATCCTCACAATGACATCCAAGTACTGAAGACTTTCATGTGGACACTTGCATGCTTTTGTTGTAGCTTTTAACCAGCAGATCTGTGATATTATCTGCCTTGTGAGAGTGCTTTGATAATCTCCCCACGCTGTTCGTTTCATCTGTTCACTTCTATGTCATCCCCTGTAACTGTCCCTTTCCTCTCGCCCCATCTTTCAACTCTCCCAGGCTTTTAGCAGAGCCCACCGTATAGGCCAAAATAAGAAGGTGATGATCTATCGTTTTGTGACGCGGGGCTCGGTGGAGGAGCGAATCACTCAGGTGGCGAAGAGGAAGATGATGCTGACCCACCTGGTGGTCCGGCCTGGCCTGGGCTCCAAAACTGGCTCTATGTCCAAACAAGAACTGGACGATATCCTCAAGTTTGGCACTGAGGAGCTTTTTAAGGATGAAATGGAAGCAGCACGAACCATGGGTATGTCTCCGCACCAAAGCTTCCTCTAGCTAACAGGCTACAGTAAAGATTCTGGTGTGTTGTGGTTTGTTGAGGTTTTATTATTTCTTGTGTTTCTCAATAAGAAGTTTCAGTTTATCTGTCACTTTCAAATGCAGAAAGGGTGTTTCCTCTTGCTCTGTTTGTGTGCTGGAATCGGTGGGAGTACCGGTAGCCACTTCTTTAAAAAGCATTCTTATTTTTTGCCATAACGTACTCCTGCAGATCCACATTTCCACAAAAGTCAGTTACTCACAAAGTAAAACTCAGTGCGGAGACGTGTAGAGGCTGCTCATCTCAGAAAAGGCACTGAAGGGTTTGAAAACAAGAGACAAAAATCCAAAATGCCAGTGAATCCATATAACTGTGGGTTGTCTAGTCATTCAAAAGTTCTATTTTTAGGTCAGATCCTTTTTCCCATAGGTCAAAGCTTTAGTCGTGGACAAACATATTTTCTGTCTGCTCGAAAAGGGCTCCTATTAGTCATTAAAGAGCCTCTCATCAACAGGTGACAACAAAGATGGTGAGGAGGGCAATGTGATTCACTATGATGATGATGCTATCTCGAAGCTGTTGGACCGCAGCCAGGACGCCACTGAAGACACAGAGATTCAGAACATGAACGAGTACCTGAGCTCCTTCAAGGTGGCTCAGTATGTGGTGAAAGAAGAGGATGGAGAGGTGAGAACGTAACCAGCCTGATGAATCAGGATGAGTGGGGGGGGGTCACACAGACCACCAGTACGTTGCACAGGGAACTAGAGATCTCATGAGTTAGCTATTTGACTCTATATGCTAGATTCTGCTGTATGATAACTTCAAAGAAGACGATAACACAGTTTATAATCAGCATTACTGTGTTTTACCAACACATGCATGAGGATGCACATGCACACCACAAGCACAGGGGTGACGTGACGTTTTTGCTGACTTTAGAGGGCCGGGACACTGTAAAATCATTGGACAAATAAAAAATAACAAAGATGCTACAATGATGCAGGAAGTGCTTTCAACATGTCTATAAGGCCTTGAGGATACACAAATTGTGTGTGAAGCTGAGTGTAAAAAGAATTGATGCCTTGTTACTTGGTGTCGGCACATTACGAACATAATTATACAAGGAGATATTGACACATAAGGAGCAAGACAACATGTAACACAAAGGCATACAGAAAAATACTATGTGCATAAACTGAAGACAAGGAATTGTTTCATTGTAACTGCATCACCACAGTCACAGATAAGCAAAGTACAACTAGTTTGATAATTGTTTTGGAAAGTTCCAAGACGTATGAACTTGGGGGAATATACTGTATTGTAAACCCCTGATTTTAGCTTTAGGCTCAACTGTTCACAAATGAGTCTGTTTAAAAAAAGGTGACAATATCTTTGTGGGATGCCTATTTTTTTGGTACATAATAAATAGTTTTGCCTTTGCCACAGATATACAGTGGTTTACTTTGTACCTTCCTTCATATTTACTCTGGAACATCACCATTTGCCTTTGTGTGTGCCCGTGTGCAGGAGGAGGTGGAGCGGGAGATCATCAAGCAGGAGGAGAACGTGGATCCAGACTACTGGGAAAAACTCCTCCGCCACCACTACGAGCAGCAGCAGGAGGATCTGGCCCGCAACCTCGGCAAAGGCAAACGCATCCGGAAGCAGGTCAATTACAACGACACGACCCAGGAGGACCAAGGTAGGCTCTGTCAACAGACACATGGTGCTCTATCAGGACTCACATGCCTGGGTTTGTTGTTTTGCCTTATGCCTTTACCAAGACTCATCTCTAAAGTGTTAACCCTTGATATTATCATACTATTTATTACTTCTTGGCTACATATTGGAGGCAACAGCCATGTTCTATTATTGCCACTTTTAATTTTACGTGTTGGTGCCAGGATTTGGCATTCCTGCCCATATTTGAATATGAACAGAAATACACAATAGCGCACTGGATGCAGAATGCAGAAGAGACGAGCTTTTTGGCTTGTTAGCCATTGGCTTACCAGCTGGCTTGTGGACAGGCGGCAGGCGAGCAAAAAGCATATTTCTAAGAAAGAAGAGACATTATTTTCTAAATAAACCACTCAGCTATTGTATGGATCTGTTTCTTGTCATCCCCAAATGATTTTCTAGCGGTTTGCTTTCCTCCAACAGTCGATACTAAATTGTGTGTTTTAAAATGGCATTCTGGGAGCTGCTTCCCATTTTGAAAACAGGAAAAGGGAAAAGATCATCTTAAAGAGCAACACTTTATTTGTTCTCCTTGAGATATTTCTGAGCTGAGCATGAATGTTACGCTGGTATATTTGAGCAGTTTCTCCATGATAGAAGTTTGTTCATGGAAAGTGAGACGTTTGTATTGAAGCTTTGAAGATGTCGCTCAAATCTGCAGCAATAATCTGCTGCCATAATGAAGGCATATTTGCTGTGTCCAAACAACACTGTATCTAAATATGTAATGAATGAGCCAGTTTGTCAATGCGACCATCACATTATGAGAAAAAACTGCTGATATACAGTAGTAGATAAAGTTTCTGTATTTGGTATATGATAATATTGTACAGACCGGCGTAAGACCCTCTCTGCTGGCTTTAGTGCAGGTCAACAGCTCTTGTTGTAACATAAACATTGTGATCGACTTTGATATCTATACAACCCAGTCAGCTAATTCAATAACGGAACAATGCTACTCAAGCTACTGAGCTAGCTTCACATGCTTGGCTTCATTAGTGAGTCAACGAGGTGACATTATCTTAACACAGAATAATTTGGGCGCATCAGTGTAACTGTGCAGAAATTAATCACCATGTTTACTAAAAAAAGGTTGCAAGTCTCAACAAGAGCTGTTGACCTCTATTAAATCTGCCACAGAGTGTGTTATACTGGCCTAAAGCTCTCTTGTATCTCATGCATTTATATAGTCTTCTCTGTGGGTTTTGAAGCACTTTTTTTTTATAGTTCAACAGTTTCTATGTCTATTGCAGGGACATACATCCTGTAGTTGTACTTTTAAGAGTGGCTTCAAGGTCCTGATTGCCACAGTTCAACAGCAGTTGACTATGAGAGTATAAAGATTTCAAAGCCCATCACAGCTTAGAGTACACTCTAAGTTTAAAGTGATTGTCTGGCAGAGTAGTCAACTCTCACCTCACTTCCAGAGGACAGAAGTGGTACAATATGTGCATGCCCAGCAGTAGTGGTCTGTAGTAATCTGCAGTGCCATGGCGCCCTCAGGTGGCCACCAACAGAAGCGAATGCAATGTACTGTTTCTCTTTGATGTGTGGCTCAGAATGGCAGGATGATCTTTCAGACAATCAGTCGGAGTACTCCGTGGGGTCCGAGGACGAGGATGAAGATTTCGAGGAGAGGCCTGAAGGTAGGCAGCGAAAAAAACATCAGTACCTTCATATAAATATTATTATGCTCTTTAGGTGTGACACACTCGGTAGAGATACTTCTCCACACAAATAATTCTTGATTAAGGTGAAATCTAACTGTGCGCATGGTAAGACACTAGAGGTCCTTCTAACAATGCATTTGGTTTTATTTTTTGTAGGTGGACGCAGACAGTCTCGTCGGCAGCTGAAGAGTGAGAAAGACAAACCTCTGCCACCCTTACTGGCACGAGTTGGGGGCAGTATTGAGGTATGAATTACAGGTTGTAGCTCCTTCACAGGATTCCTTATGCATCTTAAAGCAACTCGTAACATTTTTGGCAGCACGAAACAGTTCGGAAGGGGAAAATTCTTCATTCTGTAAATTGTCTTTACTAGGAGGACATTTTGGGATAATAGGCCACCATTTGGCAGCATAACAAACTCAGAGTGTATCTTTAAACCTAATCTCAAGGAAATTGAATCGAACGCAACTGGATTTTTGGTTTTGTCTGTGAAGACGTTTCGTGCTTGTTTGACCAGGCTAGACTGGACCAGTCTAGCCTGGTCAAACAAGCACGAACTGATGAAGCCTCTTGGATGAGAGGTGAAACGTCTTCACAGACAAAACCAAAAATCCAGTTGCGTTCGATTCAATTTCCTTGAGATAATTATGACCTGGATGAATGAGAATATTCACAGGCTCCTTTAAACCTAATATGCCAGCAAGCATCACTGACCTTGTGCCCTTGCTCACCACTCTGTGGAATGGGGCAGAATTAGGATCAATGAATGATCACATTTACAATATAAAACGGACAGCAAGCAGCATCATGTACTGTATTACACTGTGAAGTTCAGTACGGCCTGTTTTAATGTACAGATGGGTGACAGATTAAAGGAAAAACCTGCATGCTTGACCCCTACAGTGAGGGGATCCGGTGGCTGTGTTATGCTGTGGGGGGCATTTTGCTGGCATGGTTTGGGTCCACATGTCCCCTTAGAGGGAAGGGTCACTGCAAATCAATACAAAGTTGTTCTGAGTGATCACCTTTATCCTATGATGAAACATTTCTATCCTGATGGGAGTAGTCTCTTCCAGGATGACAAATGCCCCCATCCACAGGGCACGAGGGGTCACTGAATGGTTTGATGAGTACACAGAGACTTGTAGAATCAATGCCAAGGCACATTGAAGCTGTTTTGGTGGCACATGGTGGCCCAACACCTTACTAAGACACTTTATGTTGTTTTTTCCTTTAATTTGTCACCGTCTGTATATATGACTGAATATAATCTCCCTGAGAAATCAATATCCACAGATTGTTCTGCCAGACTATGGTGGTTTGTCAAATTGTACAAGCTGCTCAGTTTGTGCTGTTTTTCTGTTGCAGACTTTTTGACTTTATACTTTTCATCTTCTCCTTCAGTTATGTTTACATCACTTTCTATCTAAAACGGTTTCCACTTATTACAAGGTCCTGGGGTTCAATGCTCGCCAGAGGAAAGCCTTCCTCAATGCCATCATGCGCTGGGGCATGCCTCCTCAGGATGCTTTCAACTCCCACTGGCTGGTTAGAGACCTGAGAGGGAAGAGTGAGCGCGAGTTCAGGTAATGCCCTAATATCTTTTATACTTAAACTGTGATAAGTAGTGTTATTTGATCAAACTATAATTCTCTATTCACACAGCGTAATTTTTTCCAGTCAAGGCCTGCACGCCGTCAGGTTAAGGGGAAGCTCTGGGCTATTTTATGAACTCCCCACATTTAATTGGTTAGCCCAAGGCAAAGCTCCGACATGCTCATATCAAGTTTGCAAAGGTTGGTTTCGCCATTTTCAGGGTTAGTTCACTTTAGAATACACTGGAGCCAAACATTACATGAACAGATATTGAAAATGCAAGTAGCCCCGAGTTGTGTTTGTTATTTCTAAAGTAAAGCACCTGCACTCAATCACTACTATCACTGCTGCTACGATTACTACTGCTATTGCTCCCATGATCACTATTAGTGCTAATATTACAAATACAAGTACTGGTACTACCACTGGTGCTGCTGCCATTACAATAAAGCTGGATTTATACTTCTTAACTGTGTTACAGGGTTACTAGTACTACTTTTATTAATGTTATTATTACTATTATTGTTCTACTACTTGTTCTGCTATGACTGCTATCACCATTGCCTACTATCACTACTACCATTACTCATAACACTGTATTCCTGCTATTATCTTGCTATTATTATTCTACATTATATATGTACAATATGTTTGACTACTAGTACTATGACTACTACTGTTATTTTTCCATATTACTTACAACTCTCATGTCACCACTTCTGCAATTACTTCTGCTACTTTTACAGCTACTAATACTATAGTATAACAATTACTGTTAGTCCTCATTCTAAAACTACTACTGCCTCTGCTACTATTTGGTTAGTTTTACAAACATGTGGCCACATGGGATTACAAGACATTATATATCAAACATCAAAAATATACTGTTACAAGACCAAAAAGAAGAAAAGCTTCAACTATAACATTATATATGTACTTTTATAAACTTTAAAAATCTGGCTCTAATAGTGCAAGTGCTTTTCCTACTGGTGCCGTTTAAAATATGGCATTAGTGCTGGCAGAGAAATCACTCTTGTCACATGTACTGTAAAGTGCTTTTTTTCATCAGGGCCTATGTGTCTCTGTTCATGAGACATCTATGTGAGCCGGGGGCAGATGGAGCAGAAACCTTTGCTGACGGAGTCCCACGTGAGGGACTGTCTCGTCAGCATGTCCTCACCAGGATTGGAGTCATGTCCCTTGTCAGGAAAAAGGTACTGGTTATTCAACCAAAGACATCTTTAACTCAGAATACCAAGTCTTCTGATGGAGCACTGTGAGATTAGAGAAAGTAGGTCAAACTGCTCAGGCAGAGGCAAATGCAGGCAAGAGGAAAAAGTACTATTTGGGTGCCTTCCTGTTTTAGACATCATACAAACCACAAATCTGGATGTTTTGTTAGCTGTGTTTGCCATGTATACACCTGGGTAAAGAAGAAGACTAACACGTGGTTTCTGGAGTTTATCTTTCTAAATTTGTATGTAAAGTCCTTCCTAAGTTCTTAGTAACTTCTAGCTAGTGTCAAACTAGTGATTTGCTTCATCTGGTTGCACCATTAAAACTTCAGAAATATCTTAGCTAGTAAAGACTTTAGTAAACAAACATAATGTACTTCAACATAAATAGCTTTTCTTGTGTAACATAAAGGACCTACAACTTGCATTTTGTTGTTCAAACCTGTGTTGTAGAATGACCAATAAATTAACCTTGAACTTTGAACCTAATGTGCAGATTGGTTGCTAGGAAACATTTGTAGCGCAGTCCAATCAAAAGCAATCAACTATGTAAGCAGGAAGTCCCTGTAGCATCAGAAGCTGTAGCATAATTTGCAGACAGTACAGTTTTAGGGCGATAAATGATATATTAAACCTACATGCCAATCCTTTGTAAATGTAGGGATGATTTTGTAGGTTTTATTAATATATGTAACATATAAAACACAGGAAGATGTGTTTCAGAGATAACTAATAGTATTCATTTAGAATTAAAGGGAAATATCCAATAACTCTAACCTAACCGATGTTTGGAATTTGAGGTATATTGTGTATTTTTGTTAAATGTTATTTTAAACCTTCCCAGTTTCCATCATTATTGAACAGCATTTGGATCAAATGTCAGGTCAGATATGTCAACCATATTCCATTTTGACTCCATTGCTCTTGACTCTAAACATAGCTACAGTAACTGGGTGTATTTAGTAACAACTAATCCCTATTTAAGGACTATTTTGTGAACAATCCATTTTTATTTAGTGATGTTTAAATCTCCACAAAGTCAACACTTAGTTGAGTATTTATTGTATTTTGAACTTGTATTTGTTTTGATTTCATTAGTAACATTAGTGTGTCTACCTGTTCAGGGACTGTAGATGGAAAGCTAGCTTCTAGCTAAGTAGCTAGCTAAATCTGGTCCAATACATGTCCTCTCTTATGAGTATGAGATTGATGTTTTTTGTGTATAGTCCCTGACAAATAAATGTAATAAATTAAAACAAAATTGACATTATATCCAGGCTATTTGAACTTAAGAAGAGTTGGTGCAACCAGATAGAGACAAATGAAACTAAACTACTGCCACATATAGATTACAGTGAAGCTCTTCCTAATCCCCTATTTGAGGAAAATAAGCCATCCCATGAAAGGGTAGGATTTTCATTTTATTACAGTCGAACAAATCTATTTTTTGCAGGTGCAAGAATTTGAGCATGTAAATGGGAAGCTGAGTTCACCAGATCTGATTCCCATCGGCATGGAGCTGAAGAAGCTGACTGAGAGTTTATCTTCTGATCCCAACACCCCCGTGCCAGCCAGCCCTGTCGCTACGCAGCCTGGCACTCCCATCCCACCAGGTCAGAACAGTGTCTGCACTGATCATGTTTTATTTTTCTATGACTGCGAGGTGAAGTTCATGCTTAGAAGAAGTTTTTGATAAAAAAAAAAAAAGTTTGAGTTGTTGTTGTTTTCTGGATTGTAGAGAAGACTGAGTCTCTCTTGGGTACGGCTGAGGACAAGGAGACCACAGAGCAAGATAGCAAGAAACTGTCAGAGCAGGAAGTGAGTCCTCCTTTTCTTCCACTATCCATCACTTTCATTCTGTTCTCCCTTATTGTCTTGTCCATCTTCTCATGGTTCATCACACTTTAACCACACTCCTTTTATCATCCTCAGCAGACGCTTCTGTCAAACTTAGACACCTTTTAACTCGTCTCTCTGCCCTCTGCCAACTTTCCTCCGTCTCCTCCTGTTGCCCTGTTTGTTTTTCCCTGGGCAGACTTCCAGTGCAGAGCCAGCATCTATACCTGAGAAGGCAGCTGACAGTGAAGAGAGCAAGGCCAGCTCAGAGGAGAAAACAGGAGATGAGAGGGACAGAACTGAGTCACCCTCCTCTAAGACAGAGCCATCTGCCAACCCAAAAGAGTTCGCTTTGAAACAGGCAGATCTGTCATCCAGTCAATCCTCACCTAAGAGTGAGTGGTGCATGATCTGTGTGCTGAAAATTTTATTTTTCTGAGAGATCATACTTTGTTTAATTGAGTCTTTTTTTTGTTATCAACAGTGGAGCCCTGCAAAGAAACAGAGAAGTCCTCAGAAAAAGGAGATACTGATTCTCCTCTGGCAAAAACTGAAGACAAGGAAAATAAGCCAGGTATACATGCTATGAATCCTTGAATTAAACAGGTACAAATGGTACAATAACTGTGCTTATTTTTGGAAAGCAAAGCAATTTTCAGCAGTAGTCCATTTAATAGATATTTCTTTTGAGAAATCGTTCTGTCATTTCTGTAGCTGTTGCAGATGATGTGAAGAGTGAAGATGCATTAGAGGGTCGATTGAATGGAGACAAAGACACTTTGGATGAGATGGATGAGAGCAGGAAGGAGGACAAAAATGGATTCAAAGCCAAGTTCATGTTTAATATCGCTGATGGAGGTTTTACAGGTAAGAATAAATCAGACTTTGTTTCGATCCTAAATGAACCAGCCGTCGACCAAAGAGTCACTTGCGGAAACATACTGTATATGTGAGGGAGGAATGAGGCATAGCTGTTGAAACTGTATATTACTGTCTAAAGCAAATAATCATTTTAAGTTCTCAAAAGGCAAAATTTATGAACATGATTCCCTCACAGGAGAGCAGGGAAGTTTCACAGTTGTCATATGCAACCTAATTCTGATTAAGTTATATTATGAACCCAGTTAACAGACACAGATTAGACGGCCACAGTATGTGTCTGATTATTTTGATTATAAAGCTGACACACTTTAAAGTTACAAACAAAGTTTGTATTGTGTTTGTCAGTAGGACACATTTGTCGATGGTTTAAAAAAGGACAAAAACACCAACATGCAGTTGAAATATGTTATTAAATACTGACTCATTTCCATAATATTGTTTATGATATTGTGAAGCTCAGTTATAATTGGTGAATTTGAACTTAAGCCGAACAGCAGGGAGACAAGACTGTTGTGATGTTTTCTAGAGACAAATGAATACACAGGGAATAATGAAACAACTGCCAGGGCAGTGTGACAGCACTCATGCTGGTTTTACTGGGAAATGGGTACATGTATATTTTCTGTCCCACAGCTGGAAGCCCTACATTTAGATAAAACTGTTCTGAATGTCATGAGCTCACAAAGTCAGTCTCTAATTCAACATTAGTGTCACTAATTACGTCATCAAGTGAGGGATACAGTTGTCTCTGCTTGTAGACTGTCCAAATGTGTTGAAATAGCAAGAGGACACTGTAGAAGTCACATCTGCATGTTGTGTATGGGTATTTACCCCCCCTCTTTCTTTAATACTTCCACTTTGTGCTTCAGTGGCTCACAACCGGTTGTTTATTTCAGGTGCCACAATAAAATAGATTTGTTTTCTCATGAATCTTGTTTAGGTTGTTAATGTGCTCTTACTTCTCTTTAAATGCTGGCAACATCTTGAATATTACTTTGTGTTTTTGTAAAAACTGTCTGTCTTCATACGTTCGCCGTCAGAGTTGCACACCCTCTGGCAAACTGAAGAGCGAGCGGCGCTGTCTTCTGGAAAGATGCATGACATCTGGCACCGTCGCCATGACTACTGGCTGTTGGCTGGCATCGTAACGTATCCTTTCCCAGATGTAGAAGCGAGGAGCTCGGCATCTGGCAAAGTAATGTAATTACTTATGACTGGGGGGAGCTGCAGTTGAGTGATATTTACAAACTGTGAGGAGCGATATAAAACTACATTTACCACGAACCTATCTTTCTTTTTTTTTGTTGAAGAATTTTATGAGGTTCTGTTCTGTGCTCCCATTTCTTGTCCTTGACCGGCAATCTGTCTCTCAGACATGGCTATGCTCGCTGGCAAGACATTCAGAATGACCCACGTTATGCTATTCTGAATGAGCCCTTCAAGACTGAGATACATAAGGGCAACTACCTAGAGATGAAGAACAAGTTCCTGGCTCGCCGCTTTAAGGCAATCCTGAGTCTATATAATCAAAAATAACTCCTGAAGGCTGAAATAATTCAAGGATTAAAGGATTTGTTATATCTGAATGCAACTGATACAAACTGTCTCTCAAATTGTATCTCTCTCTGCCTGTCACCTCTGTGTTTCATACACTCTCTGTAGTTGTTGGAGCAGGCTCTGGTGATAGAGGAGCAGTTGAGGCGGGCAGCTTACCTGAATATGACCCAGGACCCCAGTCACCCGGCCATGGCTCTCAACACTCGCTTCACTGAGGTGGAATGTCTGGCAGAGTCCCACCAGCACCTGTCCAAAGAGTCTCTGGCTGGGAACAAGCCTGCTAATGCTGTGCTGCACAAAGGTCTGCGGTCCCGTTTCAAAAATAGCAACAGTCACAACTGTCAGAATATCTGTCGCACATGCCAGAGACTGGTAAAGTAGGAAAATAATCCTGCATAAATGACTTTTACAGGGCGAAATGACTGAATTTTTCATAAGACATTTGTCAGCCCGCCAGTCGTCTGTGCTGTGTTGTGTGTAATATCAGGTTGCATGAAACATTTATTAAAGAGGCAAGGGCAAATTTTAAATTTAAATCCCCTAAAATTCTCCTAGATTATCAAAATTTCACTATTACTGTATTCAGAAAACATATTCTATTGAGTACTTTTTTTTTGGCGTCCTTTCATAAGCTGCTGCTGATTTGTAAGTAGTGAAAAATCACTGCAATGCTGTGATTGTTATAGCTACACTGCAAAAAGTATTTTTTGTAATCAAATCATTAAAGTCTTATTTTATTAAAACAAGTGAAAAAGCTGCTAGTACACTAAGATTAGTAGTAAGACTAATATTATAGTATTTTCTAAAATCATGTTTATTTTTTTGTTGACCTGCCTCACACTTATTTGTTTCAAGATGCACTTAGACACTTACTTGTAGAAATGCCTTAAAACAAGAGGTTTATCCATCCAGACGGACAGTAAATGGAGTACAAAAAGGAAGTGCATAAAGATGTTTCCACACCACTGCTGTGTGTAGAGCATCTTAACAGGCAGGCAGTAAAAATCCTGTTTGACACAGTGGCTTCATTTTGTGTTAATTTGATTCACCATCAAAACATGCTTACAGTGATTAACAGGATGAAGGTTTGGGAAGAGGCCAAGAACAAAGACTGTATAAAACTGAGTTGTTAAAAGGTTATCATTTCAAAATGTTGTTGTCTGTGACCTGTATTGATTTATCTGTCAATGAAAAGTTTTATGGCATTTAGTTCTTGGCAATTGTTAATTTCAGGCCCTGGATCACACAATTAATTTGCTTGTTTTTAATGATTTGAGCTTACTCTCTTTTTTAATAGGATTTCTAAAACCTTCTTCATTCAATTGCCCTACGTTTTGTCTCATTGATCTTTTCCTCACTGAATGATACGACATGTGTAGACATTAAATGAGTGTTAACACGAGTAAAACCGCTGTTTCTGATATGGTGTGTGTGTGTGTGTGTCTGTGTGTGTGTGTTCTCGTGCTCTTACAGTGCTGAACCAGCTGGAGGAACTTCTGAGTGACATGAAAGCAGATGTGACACGACTGCCCAACATGCTGTCCAGGATCCCGCCGGTGTCGGCCCGTCTGCAGATGTCCGAGAGGAGCATCCTGAGCCGCCTCACCAGCCGAGGGAGCGAGCCTCCACCACAGCAGGTGAGATGGGACACGGTCGTCCAGAAGGTCGGGATGGCTTCAGAAAACAAGTAATTACTTGTTTGGTGGCAAAATCAAGTCAAACACAAGCCAGTCTTCTGTTTGATTTTCTGAATAAAAAGAGTAAAGTTATTTTAACTCATTTGTGTTAAGATATTCACTAGAAGATGGAGATTTTTTTTCACTGTTGTCTCGCTAAGAATTACTAGTCTGTTTCTGTAATGGTTTGGACTTGGCTGGTTATTAATATGCAGGAGAGGCTGGTGGCTCATAAGGGCATGGAAACAAGGCTCACTAAAATGTGCGGCAGGGTTCAGTAAATTTAAGAAATAAAAGACTATGGCCCGAAAACTTGGAAGTATTCTGTAGTCACGACTCAGCAACCACATTATTCCTTCAAAAACCTGTGGAGACTCAAACTCCCTATCCCCCATGGAAGACTTTCCCCAGGTGTAATGAAAAAAAAAGAATCTCCCCTAAGTTGTTTACTTTCACCACTGAGCTCCATGCTTCAGTCCCAGAGGATTTAACAAAGGCTGCATTGTCTCATTACTTCCATCTCTCCTACACCTGTTCACCAGAGTTGAATGTGTGTGTTTTATTCTCCGTTATACAAGAGATCATTTCAGCCAAGAAGTGTGATGTGCTCCGACTGTGCTTTTTTGGTTGCTATGCCAACTCTTTTCGTAACCAGGGAAACAGTCGGCAATCTCACTCGCTCCCCTTTGTTTTTTTTTATTTGCTTACTTTCCTAGGAAGAGAATGTGTCTGACAGAGCTACTCAGACCTGCTAAATGTTGTTTAGAAGAATTAATACCTGCCGTGCCATTGTAATCACAGAAAGCATCACTCTCTTGTTATTATCCTAAGAAGGAGTCATGGAAAGGTGTGACATGCAGCAGGATAACTAATCTCTTATGTTTGTTTCTCAGCCTTTCAGCCAGGGTGGGTTTGGCTGCTCCCAGATGTACAGCAGCAGCTTTGGTGGAGGATTCAGAGGACCAGGTGGACAGCCTATGGTCAACTACAGTCAGATGCCTCTGGGACCCTACGTCAGTGGTAAGGATCAAAATTGATGATAGGGTGTTGTATCGTAGGTGACATAAAACAGGTGGGACTGGAGGTTGTTTGTGCAACTTAAATTATACTATTTGCTAACTGAAGTTAATCTGTCAATAGACTGATATAAATCAAAGTTACTGTGAAAGATACCATTTTCAGGTTGTTTCCTTAGCAACTACATTGATATTTGTTGCTGTCACCAGTTGTTTTGACATTTTATATCTCATAATTCTCACTGTAATATGCTAAGAAAAGTTCAACATAAAACCACTAAAAAGAACCATTAAAATATGAAATCTCTTTCCTCTTCAGTGTCCTCTAACGGCCCTCCACCCCCTACAAGCCATCTGGACAAGAAGTCACTTGACTCCTTGAGAGACGTGGCTACGCCTGACCTCAAGTCAGGCAAACCTAGTGATGTCATCTGTATTGAGGACTAGACCGGTTCTGTTACACTGACCTGAGGTCAGAAACTCCCAGGGATGGAATCTGTATGGATGACAGCTGCCCATCTTTTCCACCACATCCTCCTCTTTCTCCTGCTCCTTCCTGACTTAAAATCTACAAAATCAAGCTCTCTGTCTACGGATAAGGCGATTAACTTTTTGATTAATGCAGATGTATCTATCTTAACAATTGCACTTTTATCTTTCAAGGATCCTATAGAAGTATTTCAGTAGATATTTGCTTTTGTTAACCTGTACTGGAGAGCTGAGGATTAGGAGGGAAAATGAAGCAGCTTTTCTGAAAGAGGATTTCTTTTTTTTTTCAGCCCTGCACTACAAGGCGAAGCTCAAGCAAGTTGGCATGACTGAGTTTCTGATGCTCTTGATTGGGGCTCATTCTAATCTTGGAATGTGTGTTTTGTTCGTGCCAGCCTCGACTTTTTCATTCTGCGTGCCCCGTTGCTGTTATCCATCTGCCTATTCACTGTACACTGTGACTGTGCCCTACTGGAGCTTGTTCCCTGTGAAGAGGAGTGGAGTTAAGGACGTCTTCAGTCATAGTTTGATAGGAGATTGTTTTTCTGAGGGCCAATATTGTTACTTTAAATGAATATGTGTTGTCATTCATGTAGTAACCAGTGGATAAATTATTGATTTGAAAGCATCAGAAACTATTATCATGTATGCAGTAGCTGGACACAGTCTGTCTGAATCCTCTAAAGACTGCCACCCGCTGGTAATTTGGAGAAAGTAATCTCTGCCAAACCTGCAGATACACTTGACTGCAGTACCAGTAACCTGTGAGGGTTGGCTTCTTGTACTGTATATACTCAGAGACTGCTGTTTATTTTACCTCACATAGGTCTAATCATAGTGAAAATATGTATACATACAAGGATGAAATTAGAAGCCTGGTTTGGCATCGTACGTGAAGATCGAGCAGAGAAGAAAAAGCTGCAGGAGTGGGAAAATGATTTTTAACGCATTTCAGAGAAGACTGAGTATTTCTGTGTATGGTACAATATTTGTGATTCTTATTATATTTGAATGTTAGTAGTGGCTGTAGAGCTTAACCCTGGGGCCATGACCAGTGGGACTGCACTATAAACAGGAACTCATCTGGTCTACATCCACATACAGGGCCTTAATGTTCAGGCCGAACTGAGAACAGAGTCCTGAGTGGAGAGTGGCTTTTTTTCCCTCTTACGTACATCCCAGGGACTTTCCCAGTTCCCTTTCATTGTTAGAACTGAATAAGAACATATGTGCTTTTGGCGCAATGTCACCTTAAGTCTAGTATTTGTCGCAAAATGAGCTTTTGTTTGCTTCTCTTTATGTTAAAGTAAAATAAGATGTATTTGGTCACTTGGTGCCATTAAAGAAGATGATCCAGTATGTTTTGTTCCTGGATGCAGTGTATTTCCTCTACAGGGGTGAAGACTGTAATTGGTAGAGTCACGGTCTAAACCTGCATTTGAAGGAATGTTCTCTGTATAGCAGCTTCTAAGGACCAATGTTGCACAGCATTACTCTTTAGATAATGTCTTCACTTCCAGTTCCCTCAGTTATGTTTGGATTCTTTCAAGAGTGTATGTGGTTGCCTATTGCTTTACCTGGTGTGAAGACACATTAGCATGGTATAGCTACATATCTTGTCCATTCCATCTATTACTATTATGTGCTAAAGTGACTATCCATTAAGTAAAACAATCTTTTATAAATTCAAGCTTACTATATTTCCTTTTCTATGAAGGCATTGCTCGAATGTTTGGACTCAAAGTGCAAATTGTTATTGACATATTTGTCTTTTTTTCTTTTTCCAAAGACCAGTGGCATTACCTGTTTGTATTATTATTGCCATTGCCACAGCACTTATTTGACATTGTTGGGATGACGATTGTGATTGGACTAATCTAAACTGAAGAGGTAGTGTTGTACAGAGTTGGTGAGTGTATTTTCTTACTCTCCTTTTGCCACTTCAAATGGTTGTCCTGAGGTGCTCTCTTCTGACCACTTTTCACTTACTTAGATTGTGTCACTGCAACCCCCTCGCCCATCATTTCTCAGACAACATGCTTTAACTTTGAACTAAAATTCAGTTTCAGAACATCAAATGAACCTTGAAGTGCATCATACCAGTTTTGCGCTATTCTTTGTCAGTGTTTATTAGTGCTGTTTTGTTCATTGCGTTTCTGTTCATGCCATCAATTACTTGACCATGACATGTAGTAGGTTGCTTGACAGATAGAACCTCAGAAACATGTAAATACTTGAAAGATTTTTCAGAGATAAGACCATCTCATACAGATTTATGTATCAAACTGAAAAAAGATGAATGTCTGCTGGATGGTGTTGCCATAGAACTGCAGTGTGCACCGTATGTGCTCATCAATCAAAATCTTGTCCTTTTCCCTCTGGAGTGATGACCATGAGATGACGTCAAAAACACAATACTCCAATGAAATGCAATCAAACTGAAGTCAGTATGAATGTAATGTCTGTTAGAAAAAAAAGGCTTCAGTCTAATATTATAAATATGTTAACAATGTATGTACATGCTTATTAACATGGCTTCAAAAGCTACCAAAAGACCCTGATAAAAGGCACCTTTGTTGCAGTGAATGCACAGCATGTGAAGCGTTTGACATGACGGTTCACTTTGGGGAGGTGGTAGTGTATCTAGCATTTACAGACAATGAGCTCCAAGCAGTGTTATGGTTCTGATATTTGTGCTGTATAGCAATTGAATGAAAAAGTGAATTGTCATCTTTTTATTTGTATTCTGTGTATTTGTTCAATGTGTTTTAATAAATCTTCTGGACAACAGTAACATTGTGTGATTTTTCTTCATTGCAGAGCAATTAAGAAGCCTTTCACAGCCTTTCACATAATTGAGCTTGAGTTGAGGAGGACTTCAGATTTAATTAATGCAACTGTCTTCCTTGACTTGACCTCACACATTACCTTGTAATCACTGTGCAGCGTCGTCCAGCGTCACAATCTGCATGAGCCTGCAGGACTGTAAATGTGATTAGAGGCAGAAATAGAGACACTGGTGTAGTCAGTGAGGGACAAAAACAGCAGACAGAAGCCATTCACAGAGGAGTCACAGACTAGTTCAAAGATGAAGGAAAAACTTTTAAAAAAATACTGAGATTATGAATGAAAGTTTGAGAAACTCAAACCTGATTATGCCACCACACTGGCATCATCACTTGTTTCAGATATGTACAGTAATGTTAGCCTACCACAACCTGTACTCCAGGTTTTATGTTCTGCTGTTTAATGTGGGGGATTTAGCATATGTATTTACATATTTTGTAATATTTCTTTATTAATTTATTTCCCCTTGAGGACAATAACGTTTAAGTTGAAAATTGAAGGTCATGGGTAGCCGCTGTGTAACTACATACACCACCAAATGAGAAATGTGCAGGAAACAATCGAATGATTAAAAAAAAA
>NTHP01000189.1:307180-355596 GCA_003416845.1 Oplegnathus fasciatus
AAAGAAACTCCATGGACTCACTGTAACAGATTTTTTTCTCCTTAGTCACAGTCCAGCACTTCCAACAGAAATTAACAATCCATGCATGCATGGCCTGAAGCTACCACAAAGACTTCACTATCAATGGGAACCCTCTCCCTTTTACCACACATTCACCCATGAGAACTTGCACTCACGCCATCATACCCATGTACACATGCAGGGCCTTGGTGCTCAAGTACACAATCAGTCATTTGATAGTGGTGACACGCCTGCCAAATGTTTACTGGTGTACTGTATTACACACTGACCACATTCCTCTGGGAATGTCAGAAAGTTAAGTAAAAGGAGGAATTCGGGGATGTTTGTAAGTTATCTACAGTATTTTGTTGACACACTTGCATCACAGCGCCCAGAAATTGGTGGTCTTATTTCCTCTTTTCCTCTTCTGATAACTGACTTCAAGACCAAAGAATAACCCATAATCACTACCCAACATCTTGAGCTTACATTGAATGGTGGTTAATTTAGCCAATGTGAAAAGCATTGTATGCCTGAACACTTTCATTCAGGAGTATATTTTCACATGTGATATCTGATTTGACTGGCACATCAAAGGAGCATCAAACAGCCATCCCTCTTTGAGACAGTGAAAGCAGGCCTTGCTACCTGAAGCTGCACAATACCTAACATTAAACAAACATAATGACTGATGCCAAAGGCAACAACTGACTGTGGGAATCCAAGAGTTTGGTCGCTGCACCTGCTAAAAATGGAATTGTCAGAGACTGTTTACATCAGACATTTCAGATCTATGTAAGTGTAGTTCAACTAACTATTATGTTCTGTACTCTGTGGTCCCAGTTGGAGTTCTTGTAGTGATACTGTTGTCCAAGAGCAAGATCAGGCTGAATTTGGTATTGAGGTAGCTAATGTCTCCTCAGCACTCAAAGGAAACTTCATCCTGGAGCTTTGACTTGGAATAGGAAATAGATTCAACTCAATTTGGGCACTTTTGTCTTTACTATTTCTAATATGCACAAGTAACAAATCTATAATACAGGATAATGAGACAAACTAAAATCAATACTGCAAAAGTGACTTTCTACAAACTATTTGGTCTTACTGGTGGTGAAATCTTACAGTTATTGAGCTTTGAGCAAACACTGGACTTCAATGAAAGTGAGGCGGTCTATTAAAAAGGCAAAGTAAGACAGATTTTTGATTAATTGGTCTGTTGGTCAGATTAGCAGAAAAATACATAATCTGTGTACTAAAATATATTAAATGGGAATTCCACTGATTTTAAAGGTGACTTCATGTGTCACGGGGATAACTAAGCCTGTGAAAACAGTTGTATCAAGTCTTCTGTGGCTCTGGAGAAGCTGTGTCAGGTCTCAGAAAATAACTATGATGACATCTCAGCTTGGGCTTGGAAACTGGAAGTGTGGAGTTTGAAAGGCACGGGCATGTACCAGGCAGGGAGTGTCTAACTATTTGTTGCATTAGAGCTGGGGTTTTCAAAGTCTGACACTGTGGGCCCCCCCAGACAGACCCCCCAACATCCCCTGTCATCTGCATCACACTGTGGGCTACAACATGATTTCTTTAGGCTATATTTGTTTACATTTTGGCAAAATGGCACCATTAAAAGTATGCTGAATTAGCTATGTTTTCAATGTACCCATGGATGTACTGACAACTATCACTGGATTACTTTGACACTGAAGAAAACTGTTAGGCACGTTAGCTGGGAGAAGGGAAGAGACTGAGTGAGATTGGGTTTTTAAGTCCAGAGACACTGACACAGAAAGGTAATTGTTGAGTTGTCGACATTGATCAACAACCCAGTCAAGCCTCTGCAGATACAGATACAGCAGCTGTCACTTTGTGTTACAGGATTCATTAGTTATCTTTAACTTGTCATAGGCTAAAAAATTGTGTGCCAAAATTACTCAAAGAAATGACTTTGTACCATCTGACCTGGACGTATATTTATTTTATCGGTTTCAAAAGTATTCTTCTTGATAAACTAAAGCATTGTTTGGTCAACACATTCAGGACATTCTTATCTCTGTTCAGTATTTGTACAGTACAGCACACACGAGTCCAGTATGCTATTGTGCTGTGAGCACAAATGGCAGATGGGAGGTGGAGGTTACTCTCACAGTGTCCTTGACTAATGTGACACCACCAGCACATCAATGCTGTTGTGGACTGACATTACTGGAGCTGCTCTCTACAGCAGAGGGCATATAAAGGCCAGACTGGCTCCTGAATGAATAATATATCTGTGTATGTCTTAACAGTGGCAACATGACGACAAACCTGGGGGAAAGTAGGAATAAACTCTCAAATATGCATAGATAACCCTCTTATCATGTTGTGTTTGCAGTGTGATATGGTATTCCGCATGGCCTTTGGCACACAGTCTTCAGAAATTCATTTAAAATGAAATTTAAAATATTCATAACGTTCACAATATATAATGCAATAGGCTTGGTTTCTGCTATGTTCTAAAATCTTTGGTAGGGCAACGTTATGTTTAAGCGAATCCATGAAATCCACAAACGTCTGTGAACAGCCTCCCACTCAGATTGTTATGCCTCTTGACAGCCGAAGAAAGACATATTCCGTCTGTTCTCAAGGAGCTGTTTGCAGTTCCTAAATTGGCCGAGTCACATTCGTATCTCTTGATACGAGGTCCTCAGGGAAGCTGAAGACGGAAGGAGCGCCAGAGGCAGAATCGTCTGTGCCTGGCACTGTTTGTTGTTGTCAATGGTCCGCTGGTCTCTCATTGTCTGCTGAGTGTTTGTGTGCCATTTTCTGTTAAGGAAAAGCCTTAAGTAGCGTTGGTCTCAGTGACTTTCTGTTAGATTTTCCAATGCTGTTTATTCAGTCATCACCAGCTGCTGCTGCTTGCCATTGTCTATTGATATACCCGACTGCCACTGACCAATGGCTGTGAGGTTTGTCTGAAGTTGGTCAAACACAGCACTCTGTAAATCAGTGGCCAGAACTAAATATGCAGCCCAGCAGATCTGCAAAATCCCGACTGAAAGCTTTGAATACAGTTACTGGTTAGGAAATGCCTTTTTTCTTCTTTTTGTTCTTAAATCCTGTCATTTAATTTCATGTTTTAAATCAGATTACATATCCTTACTGCTTTGTGAAATGAAGTACAGCACAACAGGGAGCTGAGATGGAATCAGGCAACATAAATCAGATGCCAAGTACCCACAAGATCCAACCTGGTAATCAATTTGAATGGAAAGAAAGTGACGGAATACATATATATATATATATATATATATATATATGTATATATGTGTGTGTGTGTGTGTGTGTGTATATATATATATATAAACATATATATATACTCTACTAAATATGCAAATCCCAGAACTGCTACATTTAAAACAAAACACAATATCACTGAAGTTTTCAGTCAGAAGGTACACTGCAAATGTGTGACCTGGTGTACCACGGATCACTCATGAAAGTGTACTCATACCTCACTTTCCTCTGTACACATACAACATCGCTCCACTCATTACCACATTTGGTACGCAGCAGGAGAGTTTTCAGAGCTCTATGTAGGTCAGGGACAGGGTGTGTAGGAGTTGGTTTCATCTCTATTCTGTGATGTATCTTATTTTCCCCTCAAGAATAGCTTTCACACAGCACCACTCCCGGGGCTCTTTATTTTTCTAAACTGAGTCTGTTTGATGACTTGTCCAAATGCCTTCCCTCAAAGAAAGTTGTTCAGAATACCTTTCATTTTGATTCTGAAGAGGGTATTTTAAGTGAAAAACTTTTGGTTTTCAGTCTTGTATTAGTGTTAGCAAGCTGAACTTTCACTCAAGGCACTAGCTGTGTTGTTGATTGTAAAAAAGTGAAAATATCAATTATATCTCAGGGCGCTTTTATGCTTGCTCAATCCAATTCACTCCAGTAAACAATCGTGCATGATTGTTCAGTCAGCATGGCTTTGTGGAGGTATAGTGGCTTTCAGTTAAATCTTCCACTGACTGTTGCTGTAATGTTCATTCAAAGCGGATGCTGCTTTCTTCTGACCAAGTACTCCAACTTATATGAGCCATACCATAGACCGCACAGCCATGGCCCAAATGACCTGTGAGCTAATCAGTACTGCAGTGACAAATGCAGAAACAATGCTTTCTTAGGCTGACCAGAAGTTTTTCCCCCACAAAAGAGTCATTGTTGATTTGACCAATGAGTGGGCCGACTGGAAAAACTGTGTTTGTGGTACAGATGAGGCGCCTGGGTCCAAAGGCTGCAGTGGCATATTATACTTGTAAACAGGCAGAGAACCGATTTCTATGGTTTTGCTTTACATAACCTTTTATTTATACATATGGTGGTAATTCAGAATTCAAAGCTATCTCTATTCCTGAACCACACTGCTAACAAACATCGTGTCCAAATTCAGTTGTCAGCCAGCAGTCGTAAAAGATAATGCGAGCTGTAACTGACATCATGACAGCCCTTGTATCCAGGTTAAACAATAAGTGTTGACAATGAATTTTGCAATCCACAAGCAGTTTGTTTTCCCGCGCAGCCGGCCCTTGTTCAGCTGCCTCCGCTTCATGCTGTCATTTTCCCAAAGGAGCCCGACAAACTGCCCTATCAGGCCCAAGAATGTTCCAGCATTGGAAGCAGTTCGGTGCTAATCAAAATGCAAAGCAGATGCTGGGTTCAGGAGTGGTACACTAACATGTACAGAAACAGAGTCTGTACGTCATAGAAAATCCCCACTTTGTGAAATAATGAAACAATTACTGCATGCAGCAATTTAATACCTTGAGGGCACATGTGTCATGGAAAATTTCCATTTTATTTTGAAAATATGCTAACAATCTAATCTAATTTCCATGATTACAGCTGACAATTTACACGCCCAGTTATTTGTTGAGGAAGTACGGGTCCAAAATCACTGTAAAACATATGTGTTTGCAACTACTGTATCCCTGTATTGATAATCGTTCACTACTTTTTAATTAATTCTTAAAATGTATCTGCTGTCATACCTGTTTTCATTGATAACACAAGATGAAATTAGCCTCTTAGATCGAGTTCTGTAATGTTTTGAATGTTTTCATCAGTGGGTGTGTGGGATATCTTGATTAATCTGCCACTAATCCTCGCCAGACTCTTTGATTTAACTAACAGTCTTTCTAAGGGCCATATGTCATGTTTATGGTGCTAGGATTATACTCTGTTTCTTTCTCTGTGCGCCTGAAATATGGAGTAGTTTTAAGTGTAAATTACTTCAGTTATATTTCATTTATATCAATCAAACTGTTTGGAAAAGTTGCCCAATTTAGGGTGTTTTTATGCACTACAAGAAAACACCAAGGGCACTTTACCGCATGTACTGAAGAACACAAGTCTAAGAATTTAAGTCTAACTTTCAGTTGTGAACACACTGTGGGAGTTAAGAGTTCATGTCAGTTCAGTTCAGTGTTATTTAGTACAACACTGATTTTTATCTTAAAGGTATTTTACATGCGGCTGTTTTCGTTAAGCAGCTTTGGTATGTTTATAAAGACCAGAGAACACTCCTATCCTTCAGTCTATTTATTTATTTTTTTACCTTTATCCAAATAATTTGGATTATATGAAGGATGGAAGTTAAAACAACGACCTTTGTAATGTCAGCACTCTGGAAATAGCACATTAAGGTTCAAGCAATAACTCCTGAGTTCATATTAAGTGCATCTTATTATCAGATGCAAGAAAGAAGACTTTGATTTGCAGTAGAGCAATAATTTAAGGGTAGCAAATCCCTGAAGAAAGCTCATTATTATTAGAATTATTAATAGAAGATTAAGTGTTATCATTCTGTCATTCCAAGCCTTAAGTAACCTTATCTTTTTAAATACCAAAATCTTTTTTGATTATGTGGTATCAATCATTTTCTCATCATAAGTGTCACTTTCAGCTCAAATGCTGGACGTCTAATTTTGGAACAAACTATTTACTCTTGAATTTTGTCTCTTTTTCAGGGATTATGTCTACTGTGATGTCTCAGCAACCGCCAAAGGAGGATGAGGAGGAGGAAGATGAGGAGCAAGGGGAAGAGTTTTTGTTTGAGGACAGCACAGATGAGGAGAAACTTCAGGAGGACAGTAAAGGGATCGGCTCTGACTCTGTTAAATCTGTCCAGTTGTCAAAAAAGGAGGACAGCAAGACATCAGACAGCGTATCACAAACAGGCACAGACAGCACACCACTTCCCAAAACTTCGCCTCCTGCTGGACAGGAGGGCGTTCCCACCAAGGAAGGAGCTTCAATTTCTGCTGCAGGTAACACATTTTCAGGAATACATTTTTTTTTAAAACTGGTGCTGAATTGAACTTGGTTGTTCACTTGTAGAGATGATAAAGCTCTGGGTTAGCTGTTCAGAACAGTATTAAAGTGATACACCTGCTGATAGGCAGTGGAAGATGTACTTAGATCCTTTACTCAAGTAAATATACCAATATGGTGTAATTCAGAAATTAAACTTGCAGTGTGGAACTTTAGTTTCCTTTTCTGGCAGTGAGAGTAACACAGACACTGTCGACGCGTGCTTATGACGTTACAAAAATACAGAAATTTCCAGTTTCCACAGACAATAATCCATTATTTAGGTAGAGTTAATGTAATAGCTACATAGCCTACTCCAAATATTTTACAAACCCAACCTGTCCAAGCGCAGTAGCGTAACATGATGTCCATGTCTGTCCTCAGTCCTGTCTCTTCTTTCAGCGCTCCCCAACGAGGAAAAGCTACACCGATGGTTATTCGTGTTTGTCCTTGCCGTGAATCGCTTTCTTTTTTTGACTGTATCCGTCCTCTGAATGCAGAGTTTCTTTTTTATCTGGAGCATCAGAAACTTTTCTTGGGCGCTTCTTAGGTTTTTCCACCCTCCTAGTTACTCCTAGTTACTCCTAGTTGCTGTTACCTACTCCGTTGCTACGGTTGCTGCCCCCTTCAGCACTGGCAAACCAATCATTGCTGGTGGACGTAAAACGCATCACTTACCAGTGCGCCAGTGCGGGAATGTCGCCACAGACAACAGATTTAAAAACTCTGCTATACTGCGAACTACAGAGAGATTTACCTGGCGGTGATAGGCTTAATCAGCATTGTGTGAACTTGTTTGGCTTGAATGTAACAGACGTTCATTTATATGTAAAAGTACCGCACTACAGCTTTAAGTAAAAGTACCTAATTAGCATCAACATGTACTTTTGATGAACAAATTACTTGAAAAATGTAACCAATTACTCAGTTCAGTTCAGTTTTATTCGTCACATATAATCACACTGGGTATGATCACAGTGAGACGTGTGACCATTAGCTCCTTTAATTATACAATTAAAAAAAGTGTAAAATAGAACAAGAATAAAGAACAAAATAAGCAACAGGTAGTAATGTTAACTATAGTAACTATGAATAATAATGAATTAAAAATAAGTCTTAGGGCTATCCTTAGGCAGTGTTGCTTATTTCACTGCTTATTTAAAAAGTATTAACTAATTCCTACAAAACAGCAGAGGTAGCTAATCAGTCACTTCCTCTAATGTGTGCATTGGGGGCTGTTGTGTTAAAATGTATAAAATAAATTTAAGATATTGTTGGGAGGATGTCTCAGTTTATTTATTCTGAGTCAAGGGAAGGTCCAAAGAAAATATCAATGTAGCTGGAGAAGGCCTTCCTTTTTTTTTACAAAGTAAAGCAGGTTCATCCCCCCTCTGTACCTCCACGATTTCGGTACAGTTCCTTACTCGCTAGCTCTGTCTAAGGTGCCTTTTAACAGCTCCAAAAAGCCACACCCGGCCGTATCTTCTGTATTAAACAGGTGTGGAAATAGGAGAGGAGACAACAGGCAGCCAGTCTACAGTACGGTTTGTAGGCATTTAAGCTAACGTTACTAACAATTAGCTAACTGCTAGCTTAGCGTCGGTGACTACCGCGGGGTTCACACACCTCTTCAACTCTGAACCAAACCAAAGTAACAGGCTACCTGAATGCAGACAGTGACTTAACTACTAGCCAGCTAACAAGACATGAAGACTTACCGGAAGGCATATTCCTCCTTTTTGGGCGTAGGTTGCCGCCTTCCCCCCCACACCTCAAGCCCCCGCACCGAGCTAGCTAAGCTAGCAAGTGTTGGAGCAGCCTGTAAAGATGAACACAAGTATACAAAATAAAATCAACATTTCCATCCAACTACTGGTAAGACACCAAACAAACCACCCAAAATGGTAAAATATAAGTAACTAAAGCAATTAACTGAATTATTAATTTATACAGGGCATTACTGGACAAAGGTAGCTAGCTAACTTAATCACATTAATGCTAAGTTTACTGTAACATTAGCGCCTTAACGTTAATACCTTACTGCCCAACACTGGTATTTTAAGTAACAGTAACGTTATTCATTATGTAAATCATGGCCTTATTTAGAGTATTATATATTATTATACATATACTATTTTGTTTAATATTGGATAATGATTACTGATGCATTAGTCCATACCTGTTAGTAGGAGCATTTTAATGTTGTAGCTTAGCTGGTAGAGGTGGAATTATTTGTTGGTTAAGTGCTTAATAAACTGTTTTTGTAGTTGCACAATGAATCAATGAATCATATTTTACATGCTGATAATGTGTTTTGGATTCCAATTTTGTTATGATAAGTAACTGACTAATAACCGCATAGCTGCCAAATAATTGTAAGTGGAGTAACGAGTATGATAAATATCTCTGAAATGTAGTGGAGTAGAAGTATAAAGAGGCATTAAAACTGAAGTAGAGCACAAATAGAATAAAAACTATTTTATTGTCCACAAAGTCTGGTAAACTGGAGAATACTGCATACCGGTACAATACATGAGTAATGTAATTGGTTATTTTCCTCCATTGCTGATGGGTGTGGTGGGATTGACTCTATCTGGCTTAAATGTAACTTCAACCACTTTGTTATTGTAGAGACACTGGATAGTGGTTAAAGTTGCTGTACTGTAAGCAAAACCCACAACAAGTCAATTTCAAGTCAAGTCAGTTTTATCAATACAGCCCAACATCACAAATTTGCCTCAGGGGACTTTACCCTCTCAACTTGTGCCCTCTCATCAAACTGCTGCTGGGCGTAACACTGAACCACTACCTGCTTAGTCAATGTCCAATAATCTGTTTTTGATAAACTAGCTATAAGTTGTAAATTTTGTGTTTCTTCTTAAGTTAATGTAATCTGATGAGTTGACCATAGCCACGCGCTGTGTGAGTGACTTCAGCCGGTTGTGGTTTTAATCTATACTTAACAGGATTTAATTATTGCCTCAGGCAGACAGGCATTAGACTGCGGAGTTAACTTCCCCTTAATTGGATGAAGTTGTGTAGATATAAGTATGATATATTGACTACCTGGCTAACGTTGCCAAACAGGCCCTGGCAATTACATGCCCAGATAAAGATGGAGATTTAGGTCTTGAAGAAGTTCTGTTGGACAAAGTGAAACGATTAGTGCTTAATTAAAAGGCTTTTTTACCAAGTCTGTGTGTGGTAATCCGTTAAGTGGGCTGTGGAGATGCGTAGGGGAATTCTGGGCGTTGATAATAGTGTGGTAGTGGAGGTCTATTATGTAATCAAGGGTTGAGAGCAGCTGAGATTCAGATCCCTCCCTCACCAGATGACATGAGTTTAGATAGTGGGATCCAAAGGAAATTGATCATAGCAATTGTTTTACGGCACTGTCCTTGTACATGCAGTAAAACCACGCAAAATCAGTTTTTAGCTGTAACTACTGTACACCATCTGCTTAATTATCTCAGACTTAGGTGTCCTCCATGTAAGCAAGTAAGTTTTGACTGTAACTTTTTAGTTTTTGAAAAGTTCTGTAAGAAGTAAGAGCGAATAAGTAATTACAACACAAAGTCACTGTCTCTCAAAGCCTCTTTTGCTTTGGAACAGTTTGTCTCATGGTTGCTGTTTTCCTCATTTTGACAGATGTTCCAGAAAATGCGTCACCCAGCTGGTAAGTTGCCTCTGATTCCTATCACAGTATGGGGAAAATTACTGAAGGGCGGTGGAGAAAGTAAACTCAACATCATACCACATCAGTGCTTTGTCATTATGTCTGAGATAATGTCAGGCTTACACTCCATCCAAACACACCACAGTGGGTAAAAGATACTGTGATGTTACATTGCATCTGTGTGTACAACATTTAGATGCCAGATGGTATGTCACACCCACAGTGACGAGGGATAATGTCAAGTATAAAGTGATGTTGCTGATGCAATTCTAGAGGGAAATCACAGGATTGCCTAATTCATAATGATGCATACTGTATGATATGATGAGCCTTTGTTTATGCTCTATTATGCAGTGTTCAGATGAATTTAATTTAAAAAGTCAGTTCATCCAATCACAAAAAACATTTTTTTTTCCAGTATAACCAGTGGTGTGCAGTCATGCAAACAGTTTTGGTTTTCTCTGCTTAAGTTTCAAGATAACTATCTCTAAGATTTCTGCTGCCACCCCAATACAGTGAAGGTAAATGGAAATTAATTTGTGGTGCTCAAAGCACTGAATAATAATATTTGAAAAATTTAACAGCATAGTATCCTGCCAGGAACAATAGATGTTTTTCATGGCAAACCTTTTGACTTTTCATTGCAGGCTACAGACAGGTGTAACTATAACATCAATGGCTTAATTCAAGTGTCCCTTAAGCCATTCCAGTGAACTAGTGTTTACAGTACCAGGGAATTGGGACACTCAAATGAAATGCAGTCATAATTAATGTTATTAATTGCACCTGTGCTTGTCCTGCTGTGATATGTGAAAATGTCTGCCTTCAAAAAGGCCCATGGAACTATTTTCTACTGGTGAAAATAGTCCAAATATAAACTGTTGACAGTGAGGTGTGTGTGGATTATTAACTTGGACATTGTGTCTGGAAAGACATGTTTTTCAAATGTCATGTTTTACTCTGAGTAGCACGGATGAAATTCCATTCATCTTATTTGTATTTTGGTTAAAAAGTTAAAAGCCCTCCACACCTATGGGACCCTAACCCACACAGGTGATTTCACTTATTTTGACTGATTATTTGACCTTTTCTTACTCTCATGTCAGCTTTGCTGCACAAGTTAGGGTGGGACAAATGACACTAGGTTGAAGGTTCATCTTCAACCTGAGCACAGGTCTAATCAGCCAGAATAACTGAAAATACCTGTGTGGGGAGAGTTCCTACATCCACATATGGAAACATTAAAATCCAACTGATAATCAAAGGCTTTGTTATTGGTAATGTGAAAAGTGCTGTAGTCTCAATATACATTTCTGGCTGAGTAGGTGTATGAATGACCCCGACCCTGTTGCAGTCAGACAACATCTTTCATAGAACCAAGAAGACAGTTTTCTTCAAGGCCTCAGCACAGTAAATGCTAATGTGATAGTTTATTGATTCCTCTAAGGCAACTGTCTTTTTGCCTGCCCCCCTCCATAGGGAGGTCAGCAGTCAAAGTCATCTAAAGTACAGAACAGCAGCCCTGGAGCTGATAGACAGAGTTAGACAGAGTTTTTCCAAAGGATACTTTAGCTTGCTATCAGCGAGCTTGAGCACAGGCTCTCCATTTGAAAGACAGCCTTCCTATTTAATGTCGTAAGCAATCGGAATCTCATCAGTCAGTATAAAACAATGAAATATTGTGTGTAGCTGTAAAGCTTATACCACCTTAACATCTGCACATTAACATTAAGGAAAGTATGTAAAAATTAGTATAGTATATGATAATTTTGTGTGTCTCTGGACCATTTTAGTATGGTAACCACTATCTCAAGTTCAAGTTCAAGTTCTTTATTGTCATATGCTCAACAAGTTATTGCCAATGACTGCTTCACTGTAACTGGGCTCTGGCCTGCATGGTGAAGCCATGCAGGGACCCTGATTTTGGTGAGGTCCCCCACCTGTGCTTGGACTGTAGGAAGTGTGCTCAGACACCTCTGCTGATAGTGGACTTGGATTCCTGTGGGCTTTCCTGTGCTGAAAAGAGGGGCCTGTAGTTGTGTACAGGTGTGAGCGCGTGTGTATGTGTACAGTGTATGTTCCTGCTGTGTGCATATGTGTGTGCATGAATGACTGTGTGTGTGTGTGTGTGCTTATGTGCATGACTGTGTGTATGTGTGCAATAGAGTCACAGTGAGGTCTTGGCAATTTCTCATGCAGGGAGATTTGTGCTGAGTGTACATTTCCACTTTGGTTTAGTCAATAGTCTGCCTTTTAAAGAAGAGCTATCAATAGCACTTTCTGTCATCTAGGTGTTAAGACTGTCAGCACATCCACCAGATCTGTCAGCAGTTTTAGAATAATATTGCCAAAATTACTTTGCGATTGTTATTGCAGAAATATGGGTTTTTCTTAACACTGCAATGACAGCACATCAGCTCGTTACAGCTATTAGGCTCAAGGCAGCATTTCTCTCATGTGAGTTTTATGTGCACTCCAGTGTTTGATGCCAGCATTTACTTCTGACTTCACTTTTTACCCCTTGACAGATAGTTTTCATTAGATGCATCGCAAAAAACCTCAGCAATGAAAAGACACCATGACAACAACATGGCATGTATGCGTCTGTTTTATGTGCACAGAGCTCTGACCTTAGAGAGAATAACTTTACTTCAACTGTTCCCCCCCTTCCCCCCCCTCATAGTTCACCTTTTTACCCTTTTGCAGCCTTGCAGAACTTTACACTTATGCCCTTGTGAAAAAACACATCTAATATAGTTTACAGAACACACTTATTTTTCACAACCACTTTTTTTGAAGACCCCCTCACCTTGTTGTACTCGCCTCAAGTCGATGTGCTGTGAAAGCAAAAGAAAAAGGTGATACTATAAAAGCATTAAAAACGAACATGTGTGTACAAATATAATGAGAAGCCACAGCCAACCAAATACTTCGAGTGCTATCTAATTGGACTCTGTCATGCACAGAAAAAACTTTGGCCAGTAACACCGGATGCATCATGGGAATGGTTCAATATGAGGAGTGGGCAGTTGTTTATGGAAGAGATTTATGACCTGAGGACAAACAGAGCTTCATTAGTATGGCCGGCACAATGCTTGTGCAGTTATAAAGAACAGCTATGCTCAAGAGAGACCAGGGGGCAAAACAGGTAGAGCTATGGCAGGTAGTAGTGCCCTGGCACAGTAGCTGAAGGGAATGGAAACAGATGGAGGTGTGAGATTTGCATTCAGGTAGCTTCTGCTTTAGGCTGTGCTCTGCCCCAGGCAATGTCATTTGCATTGAAAAATGATTCCTGCTCCTCTCCTTGAGCTATATGACTCACTAGGGCTTATAGGCACAGATAAGTTGTGAAGGGGTGCGCAAAGATATGCCTGGATCGATAGCTACACTGCTCAAATCACTCACTTAAGACATGAATGCATACAGTCAGGCAGACAAGCTGTATATCGCTATTGTTCTGGCTCCACTCCTTTTCCACACAAGCAATTTTAATGACAAGAGATCAGTTTATCGTATGAAATGCGTTGACAAATAGCTCTTTATTTTGTTTTCATGTGGGTTGAGATCATTTTTGTGCTTTAGATTGAGATGAATGATCCAGCATCATAGCGAATGCAGCAGAGTAATACTTTACTTTGTCTTTTGCAGCTTGACACCACTGCAAAACCAAATGGCTACTATCAGTAGCTCTAATATGACATGTTGGCAGGGCATTACATCTACTTCCAGATATGTGGTGGGCATTTATAGCACAACAGGGAGAGCGTGGCACAAACACAACTAGAACTAGGACTATATTTATATTAAGTTTATAATGTTTGAACTGCTATACTTGTAAGTTTAAGGTTATATTTACCAATAACCTTTTATTTCTTCTTCATTTTGGACCAGGTTGAAGTACCAGGCTGTTGGGGTTTGCTGAAATAGCTAAAGAATTTCACTGTAGAAATATTTTTTTTGTGATTGACACTATCTAAATTATTCTATGTAGTGAATCTTACCTATCAGTATTCTGTGTATGGTAACACAGGTTCTGCAAACTACCTACAGTTATTTTTTATCCTTGTCTGCTCTGGGCATGCTTTCCCTTCTTTCTGACTCATAATACACGGTTCACCTGGTGCTGTACCTTACAAGGAAAGATAATGGTTTGCAAGATCGTTGAATACAGATAGTCTACTTCCATTGCCACTTTAATGTACTGTAAAGTAAAGAGTCTGCAAGGCTGCCTCCTCAACAGTTCCAAATTACGGTATTTTGTGCACATTATTTTCCTGGCATGTCTTGTTTGTCTGTGAGTTGCCCATCACTCTGAGTGGCTGCTGCTGCTGCTGCTGGCATTGCAAGCATTGCTGAGGTGTTTAGCAGAGGGACAGATTTAATTAGTGTAGATGGGACTCTCCTACACGATGGATCCTGTCATATTATCAGTCATGTGGGGGAGGACAATCCCTCACTGGCAGCATCAACACAGGCCATGTGATAGCTGTGTCAACAAGATTTTCCCCTGTGATGTCAGAGTCTGTTTTTAATAGCTGGTTCAGGGCATGTTTTCATTCAAAAAGCCAGCGGTGATTATGGTAAGCCGCAGGCATGACAGATAATGATTTGACAGTGCTCAGGGGCAAGTTAAGTAACTAAATAACAAGCAGTAGGTGTGATTATTTATTTATTTTTTACACATGTGGCCTTGCAAAAGTTCTTCTGAATAAGTACATCAGCACAACTTATCCCACATACAGCTGAAGTTGTCACTATTAACACAACTTACTGGGAAAAAGTTGCAAAAATTGTTGTCACAAGTAATTATGTAAAAGATTCCACTCTGTAATTCTGAATATTTTAGCATTTTCAGTTTTACTAAAGGTCCTGTGTGGGTGGAAAGGTTTCACGACCAAAGAGCCAGTGAAGCCTACATAAAAATAAAATAAAAAATACACAAAGCACTTAGAGACCCCATAGCTCCACCAAGGCTGAACAATCGTCTAAATGTGTTATTTGGTGATGGAAAATGTTTCTAAAAGGTTTAATCTGTGTTGGACTCCACAATCATGTGAAAATGGTGATTAAGTTAATAAATGCCCTATATCACAATGTTGAGTAATTTCCTTAAAAAATCTTTGATCCACACTGTGAAAATTGTCTCTGTAAGAAGTATAGCTAGCTAGTATCTTTCTGCATTTACAGTTATGTGAATGCAAAAGTGGTATAAGGAAAAGCACCCAAAAATGTGCAAAATACACATTATCCAATATACAAGATGAACTATCTCAGATGAATTATACTTCGTTCACAGACCCCAGAAACTAATCACTTGCTCCTTGGCCCATGGCCTCACTTTTCTCCAAATTTCTTTGAAATCTGTTCATTATTTTTTGCCATATCTCTGCTAACTATCAAATAAACAGAAAAACACAAGGGAAAGAAAACATAGCCTCCTTGGTGGAGGTAAAAACTCAAAGCTGGCCATACGGAAAAATATTGTCACTAACAAAAAAGTTACCTCAAACATATCACAATAATTTGACAGCAGCAATATGTGTTCTGTCAGACTTTAGGGAGTGTGCATTTGCATGCTTGGATTGCAAAGAACTATTTCGACCCCCACCTCTAACCACTCTGCCTCCCCTTCCTCTCACTGAAATTAACTTGTAATGAGGCACATAGCACTCACTGTTAGTTTAACTGTGCTAACATTTGGGTACCTTCCAGGGCCTCAGCAGCAGCAGCCGAGCCCCGTACCTCAGCTCCTTGTGTGGGAGAGGAGCTCCGGGGGCTTCCCGTTGTGCCGTCAGCTGTTGAGACGCTGGCTGATTCAGGAGACCACAGCAAAGAAATCGTCAAGGAAAGCTCCGGCTCAAGGGACATCTCTGAAGGTACAGAACTAAATTACATTGACAGGGAAGTGATGCACCTTATATTGTAGATCAAGGGTTCAATTTCAGACCAAAAAGATTAAACCTAAGCTTGCCTTGGGATTCAGGCTCATTCCACCTATGTATTATAGTGTTCACATCGCAGACAGATCTGTTAGAAAACCAATTGGACCTCCAGAGTTGCGTAAACAGCACTGTGGACCACACCATAATGACACTGGCAATATAAATTGTGTACCAGTATTTTGTTAGTACTGCACATTGCATCCCTTGACCTTGATCAAAGGTGGCAAGAACACCATATTATAGGCCTACGGTCATCTTATGGTTCATTGATTTCCACAGTGAAAGACACACATGCAGTATGTACAGACACATCCATGCGCACAAGCACACATACACGTACACACTCCATTCAAACACATACCGACACAGTACAGACTGGCACACATATTCTCTGCCATGATTTGATTTCTACACAGACATGACATGAATCCAATTAATTCAGGATGAGGATCAATAGAGAACCATTTCCATGAGGGAAAATTGCTTTTGGATTTCGACTCCGTCAGCAGTGCTGCTGTTATTTGAAGGTGGCTCAGAAATGAGAGATGTAAAGGAGAAGTTTTTTTATGTCCCACTCTTCTGATGTATTTTCACACACAGAGGCCTCTGCTGCCATTTTGAACGTGTACAGTATATTTAAACTGATTGAATGATAAACTTATATTAAACCTCTTTCCTGGATATCTGAAATTATAATACAGAAAGTGGAAAAAGCAAGCTCACTTAAAACAAACTAAATTAATACTACTTTTGTACTGATCTTAATGATGAATCTATTACAGTGCTACATTTCTGGTTTTACATTTTACTTTTAGTTTTCAATCACCATACTCCAGGAAATATTTTGCATTTGCATGAACCTTCTGTGGAGGGCAAAATTGTTTATTCTTTCAGTTTGACCAGATGTGCTTTATATGGATCATTATGAATAATTAAGTATTTCCTGTTTGTAAAAGCAACTGCGTCTCGATTATGGTCATGGCACATTGTGATGTTATTATCTGACATTGATTTGTAAATGCTTTGCTATGTTGCTATTACTTGCAGTGTTAGTGTGACCTATGAATGAATGTATTGGAGTGTCATTGTAGAGAAAAGTTAAATAAAGGTAAGAAAACACATTGAGGAACTTCTGGTTTACCACGTTTGAAATAACAAGCCACGTTCCCAAGAGGCCCAGTCACTTTGCAGATATGCTGATAGTCAGGTTGATAGCCCAAATCCAGTTGTTTTCTTCTCTCTTCTGAATCCTTTCTGAATGCACAAGCGTTGGAAAGTGAGCGAGATATAAAGAACATTTGTGTAGCTAATCCTCTTTTGTAGAAAAACAGTTGCTCTTTGTTCATCTCCTGGATTGTGTCCAAGGTTATTTCGAATTTTAGACTGAACTCTGCTGAATAATCCATGACAGAATACACATCTCCAATCAGATTAATTGAAAACAGTGATTGTTGCTGTTCAGGGCTTAGGAGAAAGTGTTGCAGACAAATCACAGTTTAAAACCAAATCAATAAAGCTCACTGAGCTAAATTAGGCTGAAACACTCTCAAAGCAGTTAATGACAAATCCTGCCGAGCGTGGAGATAGAATGGGTCAATAGCTCAAACAAGCTGGATACAATCATGTTGCGTCACATGGACAAAGCCATTATGGCAACATGCACAAGCGATGTGCCAGATCTCCCTGAGGAAGAAGACCTTTAAATGCAAATGATACAATAAGTATGTAAATATTCAAAGGCTGTGTAAATTCCTAACCAGAGGCTGGAAGATCCGGCGTCTTTTATCTTTTCTGCGTTGCCAAAAGGATTCAGGCAATGTAGTTTGGAGCTGTGTGTGCATGTCTTTGTGTGTGTTGTTTTTGAGGGAGATATGTAAAAGAATGATCTAACTCCAGGAGGTGCAACTATCAAACAGAAAGGGAGATAAAAGATAGAAGACAGGAAGTACTCATTTTCCATTTAAAAACAGTGCTTGTTTACTTTGATGCCATTGGTTTTCTTTGGCAGCTTTACATGTGGCTGAAGCTGAGCCACAGGCGGTGGAGGCTTCAGAGGTGATCTATGATGATGTTCCAAGTGAGGACCCCCTCTCTCCCGATGAAGGTTAGTAGCTGCGACTGAATTATGTTTGTTTAGGATGTTTGTCCGCTCGTGAATCTCGGTGTAGAGCCTCTGATGTGTCATACTTTCGTGTGTTCAGCAGATATGATCTATGAAGATGTTCAGAGAGACAGTGGTCCTCTGGATGCCGACAACGGGTGGAGCTCCAGTGAGTTTGAAAGCTACGACGAGCAGTCTGATAACGAGACCAAACTCCCAACACGGAGCAAGGTAGTATTGGCGTGAGTGTGTGGATGCATGCCTGATGTGCGTACTTATCTCACACAAATCAGCCGTTTATTTTAAATGGCATCATGTCCGGCCAGGTTGTTTTGGTTGGTTTCCAACACTAAAAAAGTAATCAAGGAGAATATTTCATCTCCTGCTCCTCTAGCGCAGTTGTCTTTATTAATGTACAGAACTGGAAGGAAACTATAAAGAACATCAAAAATGTATAACAGGCTGTCTAGGCTTTATTCTTTCATTGTGGGATGAAAGTAAACAAGAGGCATTTCTGTTTGAAAAGCCTCAGATCTCGTTGCCTCCCCTCTGCTAAGGATGGTGTTCATCAGTGTTGTGCAGCACGGCTACACAGTGTCGCTCTTCCACATGATGGCACTGTGTGCACATTTACATTGTGCTGCATTTCCTTTATGCCTCACCAGCCTTTAACGTGCATGCACTGTTGCAGGCATAGGGAAAATTTGAAGTCATACTAATAAAGTATTTTGCTGAGTTGAATCATTATTAATGTATAGATTTATACCTACCTTTACATATTTTTACATATTGAAGGTGTTTATGTATGGATATAAGTCCATTGTAATCCGAGAAAATCCCGAGTTACATCAATGCTTTGAGAAACGAGGGAGACCAAAGGGGAAAAGAAATGTTGTTGTATTGGGACTGAAAATGAGTTGCTCAGGTAATTACAGGAACGTGTGGTGTGAAAATCCCCCACAGTTCTCTCGGCATGCTTGTCCCAGGCCACTGAACAAAAGGAAGGATTCAGTTGCACTGGTTTGAACAATTAATGAAGAAACCTTGAGTATTAGGGCCCGGCAACACTTTTCAGCTAGCACAGCCTTCATCAAAAACACATTGTTTTTAATTAGTCTCGGCCGATTAATTTTTCACCAAGTGTACCTGAAGTTCTCCTCTTGTTCAGTTCACTGCTTAATTCGAGCAGCCTGGGAGAGCTGAGACAGAGTTTGCTTCTTTAATATTTGCCCTAAACTGCCTGCACCCCTCCCCCCACCTTTCTATAAATCAGTGTCCATTAGTCTCATACAGCATAACCCCTTTGACCAAAGCAGTGCTCCAAGCCTTCACTCTCTATGCTTGTGAATAATTCCCGATGTTGCGTAGCTTGTTTTGCCTTGATCACTTTGCCTCCATTTCCCTTTTCTATTTCCTCTCCCCTACTTTTTCCTCCTCCCTTTGCCTCTTGTGGCTAAACGCAATCTGCCCCCATGCCTCGCCTGTCCCTGTCCAACACCTGTAGCTCTCTCCTGAAGTGCGTCGGCTGAGGGAACGGTGTGCCAAGACCAAACGTGAACTGGCCATGAGGCTGTCTGGCAAGCACAACTATGACATCAAGGTATATCTCCAGCAGCAAGTGAACGCAGCTATATCACACTATTTCTTCGCAGAGCTCAAATCACGTAGAGCTCAAATCACTAGATCTTAGCCAAAAGGATTGATGATCACCCAAAGCTGAAATGTGCTGTGTTGTATGCGCAGCTGACTCAAAGGCTTTACTGACTCTCTGCACCATCCTTCCTAGCTTTCCTTTGGACTGTGACTTTGCTTTGAGACTCTCTGTCGGTCTCTCTCTCTTTCCCTGCCTGGTTTAATATCAAGATGCATTTATGGGACACATGAATTATTAAATAATATTCTGCGTATTTACTTCTATAAACACCAGTGCAACTTTCCCCCAATTAATGACCTACTTTCCTGAAGTAGCATCATTTAAAAATACTACCACCCTGGGTGTATTCTCGGTCTGTGGAGTCTGGTTGCAGGGCCTGTGTGATGCTCAGGGTGGAGTTTGTGGTCAGCTGAATTCTCGCACACTGAGCAATGCAGCTCTGTAACTCTACTGTGGAGCTCACTCCGTTACCATAATCTCTCCATGATATGCTCATAGACTCTCTGATTAGAGGCTGTACAGCGACCCACAGGGAGTCGCAGATGGTGAGATTCATGATGAGCCCACTGAGCGCCACTTCTCTTCATCTCTCTCCAGAGGAGCACCGTAGGTTGTCAAGTCTCCACAGCATGGCACTTTCCTCGTGCTCTAACGCTCCTTTGTTATTTCTGTCTGCTCCTTCCTACCAGGTTCAACAGCTCATGAAGGCGGCGAGAAGCGGAACGAAGGATGGACTTGAAAAGACCAAAATAGCCGTCATGCGAAAAGTTCCCTTCCTGCAGAGAAAAGAGCAATTGGGTAATGCGGGGAAGATTTGCGGAAAACAGCTGTTTTTTTTGGGATCAAAGTACTGTTTTTAGTAATGGGCATTGGTTATGAAGTTTGGGTTTTGTAACTCCTTACAGTTGACTCTTTGAATTAGGCAGTTGCTTATGTGTAAAGCTAGCCAAGCCAAAGTAGTGTTCGAGGCAGATAGAGTAGAAAGTCTTACTTTTTCTTTATACAAATCCCTTCAGGGAGAAATGAAAGCACTCTGAAAAAGAAAGATCTCGCTGATTATAACAATAATAAATAAAACAGATAGGCTTTCTCAGTTTTAAGACAGACGATGTGGTCCAGTAAAGTTTTTGATGTGAGAAAAAGAAGGATGAAGAAGCAACTCATGCGGTACAATATAGGTTGTGTTATAGGAACCCTTGCCTAACAATAGAGAGAGATTAGCATCCATTAATGGAGTATCGAGCAGCTCCATAAACCATAGATACCAGACCCACGCCTCAAACAAATCTCTGAGCCATCACAAAGAGGTAAAGAGGCCAGTGCTGCTATTTTTAGGTGTTGATCGAGGGAAATCTGCACGGCATTATATTTCTTTTCCACCAATCCTCTGTTATCATTCCAAAGTCTTTAATTGGAACGGTGGAAGCTTCTGGTATCTATGTCTTTATGGTTACGGGTAAAGTGGGGATTTTTTTTTTTTTTTGAGACTGTCGAATGTCTTTGTGCCAATGCAGAGATGAGAATGTGTTGGATCGTGTTTTTGCAGACACACTTCTGTGTGCCTCCTTTACTCCTACAGAGATACAGTATTGTTTTGAAAGTTTTTTTTTTTTTCCGAAGGCTTCTCTGCCTCTCTCTCGCTCGCTCTCTCTCACTGATTTTCTGCGTTGCTCTCTCTCTCTCTCTGTCTCTTTTTCAGGTAATATACTTAGTGTGTCGCAGTGTATCTCCAGCTGCAGTAAGATCTGAAGGCTGCCTTTCTGTTGTTCCCTGTCTGTCTCATTGTGTCACACACACACACACACACACACACACACACACACACACTCACACTCACACTCATACACTCTTTCTCTTTTTAACCTTTCTGTATCTGTCTCCTTCTCTTTCATTTCTGAATGTCTGCAGAGGAGGAAGATGATGCAGGGTACCTGGATGTGGCTGTGTCAGAAGACAAGCATCCTCCCCCACAGCTGAGCCCCATGCCAGAGGGGCTGACCAGCCACCAGGTGCATCTGAGAGTTTCAGCAAATATTTTATCTTGTGTTTTCCTAAGTAAATATAGCCCGCATATGTAGAAACATGCATTGTACTTAACATCTAGAATTTATGTGAACATATTCTGTACCCAATAGCCTTGAGAGAAGGCTCTAGGCTGTCATGTAAAAAGTATTCCTTTGTTATTTCAGATTTTTTACATATTTATATGCTCTATTCTCTTATCCTGTTTGGAAAAGAAGTGTGTTTTATAACAGCTAGAACAGCCACTTTCACATGTCATAGGAAATCCAATGATTCAGCACTCTGATGGAGGCCTTGTTCAAACAGACCTACTCCTCTTTGAGTCTTTTTCCTCCCGTGACAAACACATGATTATAGTGCAATCCATCAACCTGCGCCGTGCTTAACTGAAAGCATGCCGCACACTGCAGCCCCATCATGTCCTCTTAGTGCTAGTTTTCCTGACTGGCCTGTTGTCTACGCAGGTTGTCAGACGCCATATCCTCGGCTCCATCATTCAGAGCGAGCGGAGCTACCTGGAGTCTCTCAGGAGAATCTTGCAGGTGAGCTGTTTAGTCCCTGTTGTCCTCCTCTGCCACATGCAATATCTTCACCATTTAGCTGTTATGAATTACACTGAAAAGAGAAGCGGTGATATCCATCAAATTACCGAGGTGTCTCAGCATAAATAATCCTGATAAAACAGCCGTCCTCATTTCGTGGCGTTGTGCTGATGCTAAGAGAGAGAGACTGTCAGGCTTGCGCAGGATGGGGTGCAGCCTCTCCTCTTTAATCTCTCTTTTTAGTGGGGAAAAGGAGACTTGTTATCTCCTCATCACAGAAAAATAAGAGGAGCACCCGCTGAAATGGAATCAGCAGCAATCAATGGCAGCCCTATACACTGCAAAATCTTTCACTGTCAAGATACAATGCGCTACCTTTGTTGTCGAGTGACATGATTGCGTGTGATACTTGGGGAGGTTTAGCTCTTTTGAAATCTCTCTTGTTATTCAGAGAGTCCAGCCAAGTGGTAAATGCAGTGTCTCCAGACAGATAACATAAAAAGATGAAAGGCCACAAACACAATTAGAGATTGAGGGTTGTAACTTTCATTATTGCTGTAAAACAGATCATGCAGTTCATGTTGTGTTGCCTGCCCATGTTCCTTCTGTTGATGATTCATTCACTGTGATAGATTTGCGGAGATAAGACCTGCAAAACACCCACAAAAATTGCCACCACTGTTGCTCAGATAGATTAATTTTTGGCGTTAAATAGTGTTTTCATCTTTCATGTTTGGCTTGTACATAGTATTATCTATACTTCAGCATGATTCAGATTCAAAGAAGTCATGTTTACTGGCTTCCACAAAGAATATTGTCCACAAAGAGCCTGTCAACTCTTTTCTGTAGGCTATACTAATATCCCCATGAGGGCTGACTGAAGAATCAATCAATGCCTCTTTCACCATGTCACTTTTGTATCTGTAACTCTGCTGGGAGCTGCTTTTTGCCATTATTATTCTGGCTTTTATGATTACAAGTCACCTTGAGTTCTGATCATGTTTGCTAGTGGCAAATGCTGTTTATGGGCGAATCCTTTGGATTGATGTGCTTCCAGGAACCATGACTACATTTCCTCATTTTCCTCGATTCATAGGATATTTGTCTGTTACCCCTCAGTTGTGTTTTTATGCGTCTGAAAAGAAGAGATGGTGCTTAAGGAAGGTCGACTGCTGATTCATCTTAAGCACCCACCCACACACACACATACATATCCACATATCAACAACAATAAAAACCCAATTTTCTCTCTCAATCTCACCAGGAATACCACAGACCATTGATGGAAGCTGATCCACGCATCCTGAGTCCAAGGAAGATCCGGCCTATATTTTACCGAATCAGGGAGATCACACAGTGCCACTCCATGTTTCAGATTGCACTGGCGTCACGTGTGGCTGAATGGGACAGCAGTGAGAAAATTGGAGACTTATTTGTTGCCTCGGTTAGTGTGCGTGCATGTGCACATTATAGCATGTATCTTCATATGTGTGTAATAGAAATGCAAATAGGAGACTTATTTGTTGCCTTATATACTGTGTGTGTGTGTTTGTGTGCAATCTTTGTTTGTTTCTGTCTAAAATGCAATCAAAGACCTGCATTCTGGGTAAAGGCACTCATATTTTTCTTGGCATTTCTATCGAACTTTATAACACAATCTCTGCTACCAGAGTTATAATGAGCTACAGGTTTTAGATTGAGCAAACAGGGATAGTTTACCCCAAACATGGAATCAATTACAGTTGTGATGAATATCTCCCCTGCATCCAATGCCCTCTGCGGTACGTGTTTACAAATTTTGGCAGTAGAATAATAGTGTTCAGTGTGAGTTTTCTGTTGTGAGTCTCTGCAGTGTGCTCATCCATAAGGTCCGCTCATTATTTGCCTATTAGAGAGGCTGATTCGACCCTTGTCTTCTCTGCTGGCCATTATAGTGCTGTTCCGTTGATATCCTAAGACCTACCATCAAATGAGGCCACACTGGAAAAGGAAAGCGCTGGGACTGTGTAATCCTCATTGAGCTGCCCCTTTTTCATGTGGAAATGTATCTGTACCTGCAGGGCTTGTAGTAATATCTGAGAGGCAGGATCCTGAAGGAGGGTATGAGCAGAGAGGGTTAATTCCTTCATGCGATTTGCTAATTCCCCACTACTCCTCAAACTGCCACTATCATCTGCCTGGTGTGGGTTTAATTGAGGAGAGAGAATAAATGTCTACTGCACAACAGACACACCCCCTCCCACACACACATATACACACACACTCTCTCACACTCCGGCACCTCATTTCTCTTTGCCCAACCTCTTAAATGGCTCGTGAAGGGTGTTGCGGTAACCGGGATGGTAAACAAACCAATTTTTTTAAGTACTATACTTAAATGGCCATTCTAGCCTCTCTTTACATTGAAATTACCTACGGGTCGCCCTGCAAACAGGATGGCTAGCCAGACATTTAATATATCAGAATAAATTACATGACTGTGTTTGTTGATGCTGGTGTAAAGACAAAATAACTAAAGTCGCAGAGCACAAGACTCTCTTATTGTAGGGCTGTTGTTACAAATTCAGATAATTATGCTTGTTTCTGTTTCCACAGTTTTCCAAGTCCATGGTGCTGGATGTATACAGTGATTACGTGAACAACTTCACCAATGCCATGGCTCTCATTAAAAAGGCGTGCATGTCCAAACCAGCTTTTCTGGAATTCTTAAAGGTAAGCTTCAGCCCCAAACAATATGTTTTTTTCCCTCCATTTTTCAAATTAAAATAATGCCATTTTAGCTCCTCTGTTTGTTTTCATCTGTACTGTGGTGTTCAGCAAATGCTGACTCTAGCAAAGCCCCAAAGCTAAAGACTTCAATAATACATACTTCTCAGGTTTCCAAAGAGAAAGACAAATAATTCAGTGAGTAAAAAGGTGCTTAGTTACATTGGGTTCATGGATGGTATTAAAGTGTATCCTGATTTTGTGAAATTGTGTTGTGAAATTTTTTACTATATCTTGAAAAGTTTTCATGAGTTTTATAATGAAACACAGTGAAAATGAAGGAATACCTGAGACCTCAACTAGAATACAGACTGATTCACACATTTGGTTAAAATATACGTGAAATGGAAAGCGAAAACTTCAGAACTTTCCACAACGAGACAATCAAGATGTTCTACTGTTTACGTAATGTTTCAGATATTCATTAGGGATCATGAACAAGGAAAAATAGTGCAGGGTGCATGGAGGTGCCAAGAAATGATTTAAATGTGCTGAGTTTTACAATTCCCTGTGCGCCCAGCATTCATGCATGAGTATGACCTGGATCATTGAGCTGTAGTGCTGATTTACGGAACCACATCACACATCTGACAGCCCTGCATGTTACTCCAGATAACATGTGTCCCTTCCTTTCTGTGGAAAGGTTCTTCTGCCTCTCCCCCTGCCTGTTGCAGCTTTCACTGGCAATGTGAAGACAAACCAAATAATAAATTGGCTAGACACAGACTGGAAAAAAACACTGAATCAATGACAGACTTCATTAGGTTGCTTTTAAAATATGGAGGCACTGACTGCATTCACATGACCATAAGCACGCAAGGAAGATTTACAGGGAAAGGGACTATTAAATTCAGAGTTTGAATACAGTTTGTGGATATAATGTTGTTATATGAGCGCTGCATTTGCAGAGAAGCATCAAGGTGAGTTCATGTTTAAATCAGTTGTTTTTAATAGAATAGAATTTTTCAAGTTAGCATATTGATTCTCGTTCTCATGACAAATGTTTACAATTATTCAAATAACATTACTTTATTTTTGTACACTGAATTAAATATTGAAACAGCAAATTGGACAATACATAAAATCTCAGAATCATTTTGCCCTATTGGGTTATTATTATTGAGAACAATAGTGGTGTTACAAGTTGTGGTTGTACATACAGTGTAGTGTAGCATTATCCAGTTCAGTGGTGAGAGCCGGTGTGGAGGTGGCTGGTGCTTTGATGGCAGGACTTATTATTGAAGCTGCTGGTGGTGTCATGGGCCTAATCTACTTCACATCAGCTGTGGAAGAAAATGTCCACTTGACAGGTCCACAGACATATTCAGTCTTGCCCATTTCCCCTTTTTGTTGACATCAAAAAGTGTCAAGTGTTTTAACCCAAAATCAGCATAAGGGACAGTTCCATCAGTTCCAGCATACCGGTAAATGCTGAGGCTTCTTGCTATGCTGTTAAGGTTGCCTGGCAACAAATGCAATTCTACTCAGTAAGGTAGGTGACATTGCCAGACATCTTACAAAAGACAGTAAAATGTTCCTGGTCACAACTAGATGTATGTCTATTGCATTGTAGTTTGTACATCAAGAGTTGATTATAAATAAATATACAGTACTGTAAATAGGAACTAGGAAATCCACTCCGTTTTCTCTTTGGAGAAAAAAAAAATCACAGCCTGCTCCATTTCACACAGGTTTTGTCCACTAATGGGATCTTAAAGCTTGACCACTCTCCGCAGTGCACTGAAATTTGCAGCTACTTGCACAGCCAGTCAGATCTAATCTTTTACAATGGTACTAGAATCCACTTTCATTTAGTAACGAAAGAAAAACATGACATTGAGACGACTTAGCTATGGTCAAGGAAAACCACCTCTCTACCTTGTGCTTTTTGGTACTGCCCCACCTGCCTAGGTGTGGCTGATCCTCATTCTGAGCATGCCACTGCCAGCGTCCAGGAGACTCTTGCCTGTTTGGACTGTAGGTTTCTTACCGCAGACACGCAGAAGACAGTGATTGGGGTGACAACAGTGCCGACTTTCTTGCGTCAACCTGCATCGCTGCCGCCAGCAAGCACCAGCTTACGCCGAGATCTACAGTAGAAGTGTTCATGTGACCAAAATTTTGGACCCGATCTGAAATGGATCCGTGGAAAACCTGACATGCATAAATTAATTAAAAAAACAGACCCGATCCAAAAGGGCACCGAGAACAGCTAGGCCCGGTCCAAATTGACCCGAGAATAAGACGTGACCCGAACCTGACCCAATAAGACCGAATATAATTTGGACCCAGCCTGACTCTTTGCCCATTGCACCTCCCCAACTAACCCCAAACTGTGCCTTCTGGCTGGCTACAGCATATAACCTGTTATTCCTTGCTTCCTTCGTGGAGAACTATTGACAGCTTGTAGTTCCCAATACATTAATTAAAGACTCTTGGCTGCAGTCCCTGGTTCTGCTGGCCACTTCTTCTACTTGGTGGGGAAGCAGTCAAAATGATCCTACTGTTGGTCCAGGCTCCAGTGGCTGGTGGAAACATGACTCAGTTTGGTGATTATTACAGGAAAGACCTCTCTATCAACTGAGAGAATTCTGGTCATGCCTTGAGAGATGAGTCAGGTGAACTACTGCTACATTGGTATTATCTCAGGCAGTGTTATGGTTTTAGATACCATCTGTGTTAGACAGATTCGACTGATCATGACTGCCCTCCAAAAGATGGAGAGGTTCTCCTTAAAACCCCTCTCACCCACAGCTGTCTCTCTATCTGACACCACTCAAGCATTTTCAGTGCATGAAGCAGGACAGAGCCCATCTCCAATGACATCTTAACCTGGTCAGGTCTGGTGTAAAGATTTTACTTGGTGCTCCTCAAACTTTTTATGGCATCCACCCAGGGGTCACCTTTGATTTACAAGGTTACATGTGAAAAGTTATGTATCTGTCCAGTCGCTGAACATTGGACCTGGCACACTAAAATAGCATCTTTGAGATCACTGCTTTCCTAACCTCAGCTGCGATTTAATAGTTGGGTGGCTACTGACTACTGGTGTCTACTTGTAGTGATTGTGTATAGGGTATCTTGCTAGACTGGTACAGTATAGTTACCAAGGGGCTTCCCATTTACATTGTGCGATCTTGGGCTATCCCAGATGAATGGGGTAAAATGGGGTAAAATCTTTGGTTGTCAGTGAAAAACAATGGACTTGGATCATACTGTCAGTCAAATCCTCCAATGGCTGACATAGAGCTTTGCCGACTAAAGGCGTGCTAGCGTTATGATTCTGCTAAGACTGCTGCCAAGACTTTATTTCACCCATCTCGCTCAGGGTGACATGCAAAGAACTTAAGTTTGATGTTAGTGCACAGTGTATACTGTTGACCAGTGAGAATGTTTCTGGTCACGTTGGGTGTTATGGAGTGTTTTTGCCTGCCTGTGTTCAGTTTTGTGTTAAGTCAGTCAAGCTGGTGTACAGGGCTCCCTGCAGGTGGAGTTAGGTCACATTACTCCTTATATAGGGCCAGCACAATGGGAGAATGTCAAATTCATGCTGATTGTCTGATTACGTACATGTCAATTTGAGTGAACTCCACAAGTGGCTTAGCCTTTAGAGCCGGTCAAATTGCTCCACTTGTGTTTATAGAACTAGGGTTACAATCTTAATTCATGAATCTCCTGAGTGTATAGTACACCATCCATTTACATTTACCCATATCCTATCCTGTGAGCTTTTGTCAACTAAGGACATAAGTTACTGCCCTATGCAGGTTTTTCATGATTGGTTATGCTCCATTTTTTAATAAGAAAACATCACCTTTTAAAATTGAATTTTTTTTAAAATGAGAAACCAATACTGACAAAGTCAGATATCACAATATATGACAAAATACTGTGCCTTGAAAATGGTGTAAAGTTTATGAATATATTTGATGGTATCCAGTATGATGATGATGATATATGTGACAGTGACTGGAGGTCTAATAATATGAATATCATGACCAGAAAAGTAGAGGTATTCTTTATTCATTTATCTCCATTCATTTAAACAATCAGATATTTGTGAATTTAATAGACTGCAACATTAAGGGCGAGGAAAACACAGATTTCAGCTGGATCATGATATTACAATTACCGAAATCTCAGGCAATATCTGGTCTCATATCAGTATCAAGTGCCAAAAGAGTTTCTTAACCCTAAGGAAAAAGGAAAAAAAAAGACACGAAAGCAAGACAGCAGATTGTATGTTAGCTACTACACTGTGTAGTGCACACTGTATAGCAGATGACGTCAGATCTCTTAAGTTACAGCAACTATTTTTTTCTATTTTTTTTTTTATTTCTGTTTCACAGTTGATCTTATCTTACCTTTACCACCATACCATCTATTAAATGTGCCCAGTTATTTGCCTTTTTATACTGATGGTGTCATCGTGGCACAGACTTGACACTGTACCGAAACTTTTCCTGACCTACGCCCACAGAAATACATTAGACATAACACACTCAGAAAACCTCCTCTTTCATACTCTCATATGACTAACAGACCCTGGTTTTCATACCTTATTCACCCACTCACACGCCTACACGTGGTCTACAGAGCTCCTCTTAAAGTAGGAATAGCATAGTTTCCTCTTAATGGCCTTTCTGTGCAAGAATATTTTTCCAACTGCATGTTCTGTTTTAATAATTTTTTTTTTTCTCTTTTTGTTTCCAGAAGAAACAGGCATCTAGTGTTGACCGGATCACTCTTTATGGCCTGATGGTTAAGCCCATTCAACGATTCCCTCAATTCATTTTGCTTCTGCAGGTATAAAATGTGTTTTGTAAAGGGCTAGTCATTTCATTTGTTTTAATGAAGTGAATCCCTTCAAGTCTTACAAGCTAAAACACTTCCAATATGAGAAACTAGAGTCGAATTAAAGATTCAGCAGCACATACACTAATAAAGATGCAAAGCTGCACAGCCACAGAATCGATTATGGATTTGAACTTATTCTAAGTACAAGAAGTTGTACCTCATATACTTTTACACTGGGGTTAGCTAGAGCTTGAAAAGTAGCTAGCCACATCAGTTTTTCATATTGCTGGCTTTACATCCCGACTCTTCCACTTTCTATTCTGAGCAAAGATTTGGATTTGAGCTTGACTTGCTGGATCTGCAGTAGCTCATTTCATCCCTCAGTAGGCATTGATTATCCATGAATTCATAAGATAAGTTATGAATGTGAATCAGGCATTTTCTTCTACCTTAAACTCAGTACTCCAAAGAGGAAGTGTATGTATTAAATCATACATTACAGGGAACTAGAGCTAAAGGCACTAAGGTACATCTGAGATGCATATCAAGACAACACCCAGCTTTTACTGGGTCATAGATGCAGGGCAAATATAGACATGCAAGCCACTAAGCCTACAGTCAGATAGACTTTGATCATTTGGAGTTTTCAAATTTGTTTTTAGTGGTTTGTTTTATCCAACAATGCTTACAAAAGGGTAGAAATTGCAATACAATGAGCTTTACAAAGTTTACATAACCACTAGAAAGTCAGTGTGGTGTATACAGTTACCTAAATCCCCTGGAATCTGTGACAGTCACCCACCTAAATTCAAAGAGAGTATTTGACCCAGATTTGAACTTTTCAAGGCGAAGACAACACAACCAGAACACATTATTTTGTTACAATTCAGTATATTGCAAGATACAGAGGAAAGTATTAAATAATAAACAGAGAGTGTTTACATTTTTTAAATTTGCAGTGTCTTTACTTAAAACCTTCCCCGTGACCTTTTCTAGGACATGCTTAAGAATACACCAAAGGGCCACGTGGATCGTCTGCCCCTGCAGCTAGCTCTGACAGAGCTGGAGATGCTGGCTGAGAAGCTGAATGAACAGAAACGAGTTGCTGACCAGATTGCAGAGACTCAACAACTAGCCCGCAGCGTCAGTGATCGCCTGCTCAGTAAGGTGACTGGATACACGTGCACACGTACGCGCACTTGCACACACACATATGCCTCAATCAAATCAACTGTGGACCAGCCTCTGAGCCCTTTAACTCCTCTGCGTTGTTATCACTGTGAGCCAAACACCTATAAATTAAACTAGTATATAGCAATCGCTTATATCAGTTTCCCTCACATTAATCTGGGGAGGCATTTTTATTTAGAGAAATTATCTCCTAGAAATGATGCCCATTATCATCCCTAAACAGTACCAAATGCAATGGCAGAGGCGTTGCCTCTCCATTACCACACTGAAATTACAGTCCTGCCGCTGCAAATCTGAACAAATGCTGCTCTGAATAAGAAGAATTAGGGGGTAAATGAGACATTTAATTGGAAACTGTAAGAGAGCTATCTCTTTCACCCTGTCGCTTTTCCTCTCTCTCACTCCACTTTACCTCCCGTCTATTCCCCTCTTGCACTCCCTTGCTTACTCTCTTGCTTACTTTCTTGCTCCTCTTGTACACTCTTCTTCTCTTTCTCTAGTGTGACTACATCTTCCTCTGTCGTCTTCTTCTCTCTCTCTCTCTCTCTCTCTCTCTCTCTCTCTCTCTCCCCCTCCCCCTCTCTTAATGTCTCTCTATCAGCTCTTGCTTTCCAGGACTCTGAGATGAGCTGATTCGGCCAATCTCCCCCACTCCACACAGAATTCCATTTGCTGCGGTGACACTGCAGAATTCCAATAGGAAACAGTCTCCTCTATTGCCCCCATAACCATCCAATGAAATATTCATTCTTTGTCTCAAAGTATCTAAGTCGCCGGAATAGGACAGATAACAATGCGAGTGAGAATGGGTTTCGCACACAACACATGCACTCCCACTCATACATGCACATGTGGATGGTGCAATGCCCTCTGTGCCCACTGAGGCTTGAAGACTTTAAGGGTGTATTCTTATAGTAGCCCACCTCTTGAGGGGGCTGTACGGTTTTGTGGCCATCAAATGGCAGCCCCACTCGGACTAATGACTCATTTTGTGTGCCATTGGAGCCACAGCCAAAGGCTGCTCTGCAGGTCGTAGAATGGACACAGCAGAGAGATTCATTATTTGCTAAAGTTTGTGCCTTTTGAACAAACACAAACATCAAAGTATCGGGAGGTGAACTCCATATTTGGACACAACCTGCTGCTTATAGTATAGTGGCGTCACTTGAATTGGGATGAGTCTGGCTTAGATTGGTGCAGTATGCATAAAACTGAAGATATTGATTTAGGCAGTCATAAAAGAAGCTGGACCAAAGTGATAAAAAAGCTTTCTGTTGCTGTTTCCCGTTGTCAAACATATGGATGACTGGAAAGCACAGCATGTGCCAACATACTGTAGCATAAATTGCATCTGTTACTAGATTCTTTAACTGTGTGTTGGGGTGCATTGTGTAAAGGTGTGCATGCAGCAAACTCTTTATGCATTTATATCCATCTGTAGTTGCCTTGTTGTGGTGGAAAGGATTGTGTGTCCCAATGCTCATAAGCTAAGCCAGTTTGGACTCTTTGGTAGTGGTATGGTGGATAGTATGGGGCAGACAAAAAGACAAAGAATGATCTGAAGCATGTGTTGGAAGTATTTATCAAAACTAACTCTCTCATCACTGTAAACATGTGTGCAAGGCGAATGTGCATTCTCTCTTTGCTGGATGAACAGTCTAGGGATGTGTGTGTTTGTGCCTTGTGTGTGTACGTATACACACATTAAATGACCTTCAGCAGCATGAATGTGTTGCTAATCCCTGATGAGACATCTGTTCCTCCAAGCCTGACTTCTGTGTCCTCCAGGCACTGAACTCTGGAGGACTGGCCCTTTGTGATGCTGTCTCCTCCGCCTCTGATCTGATTTCTGTGTCCCTTTTAGCAACTGAACTCGGAGCAGGGGTCACTGGTCCTTTGTGAGACGCTTATTGAGACTGTGTATGGCGAGCGGGGACAAGTCCTGAAGTCGAAGGAGAGAAAGGTCTTCCTCTTTGATGATGTACTCATCTGTGCCAACATAAATGTCAAGTAAGTCCCTCTTGTAGAGAAAGTCAAGCTAAATGCCCTTGCATTCAAAAATACTTTGCTAATGCGTTCATAATGTGTAGTTCTAGCATGAAGTTGTGTGAGTTTTGAAAGGAGAGTCTGCTAAACTCCTCAGTTAGGAGAAATAGCTATTAGGTGGCACGGGGCTCTAATGTGGTGCCCTAGGTTTTGCAAGGATATTTTGGCAAACTGCATAGGAAAGAGAAATAGCTGCTAGGGGTTTTGAGCACTATCTGGAGTTGCAGGAGCTTTATCAGCTTTAAACAAATGGTAGAATGCCTAACTACAGCTACAGGAGTCCTAGATTACTGACATAAAACATTTTTTGGTTTATTTCCAATTTATCTTATGTGACAGCACCATTGATCACATCTCTCCCTCTCTTCCCCCTCTCTCTCTCTCTCTCTCTCTCTCTCTCTCGAAGTAAACAGGAAAGGGATTTTGTATATTTTGCAAAGCTCTTGTCAAAGATGTCGCTTAAAGCCGTCTTCTTCAGCCTTCAAAGTAATTATCACTCTACGTCTCATTCAACTCGAGTGTCCCGAAGTTGACTTTGTCTGCCCTCCAGGATCTTGACAAACCGATCACAATGTTGATTGTCTGCATGATTACAGGAATACATGAATAGCAATGAATTCCTCCTCACAGCCAGGGGTACAATTTTGGCGGGGAACATGGGTGATCATACAGATTCTAATTCCTGCTCCCAAGTCTTCTTCGTGACATTTCAAAGAGCGTCTCCTCCTATGGAGTGCTAGGTGTAGTGCTGTTAGCAGGATGCGGATAGGGAGGGAATTTCTCTCAGGTTGTTTTCCTTCTAAACTCCCTCCTCAGTTTTTTTTTTCCTTCTCATCTCCACCAGGGGGCCTCCAGATATCAGCAGCCTGGTCCCTGTCGGCCCCAAGTACACCATGAAGTGGAGCGCCCCCTTACAGCAGGTGCAAGTAGTAGAGGTGGGGCAGGAGGGCTCTCAAAGCAAAGACACCTTCTTCCCGCAGAGCGGGGCCAAGCGGCCAAGTGGTGCCTGCACTTCAGGTAAAAACCAAAAAATTTTGAACCACTCCTATCTCATTCCTTTCCCCAATGTATCATCCTCTAGTTAATCTCATCACTTGGACTGACTTTTAGTCTCAGCCCCTTAATCTGACTCAGCAAGGCTAATCTGTTTCTGTTCTCAAGTGTCCCGCGGAGGGCTGGAGATGCATCCGTGCTGCTTGTCACTCTGATTGAGGATGTGTTTGTGAGGAGGATAGTGATGACGGTCACTTGTTCCCATCTGCCTAGGGTGTTTTATCTTGGAGAGAGATGTGGGGGTAGAGAGCCCCCTGCCGCAGCATCCCCACAGTCTCATTTCATTCTCTGATAGACCACAAACACATCTAGAGAGGAGTCATCAATCTGCAGAGATTATTCCCTCCCTTTCCAGGCCCAATTAGAGAGCCAGTAACAGTAGATAGGAATCAGTGGTTGAAACACTAGTTCTCCCACCACCCCTCACTAAACTCTGGTGTATACAGAGCTTGACGAGATCCCTGATAAATGTGCCATGGGAAAAGGGAGATACAAAGCCTTATCAGGATGTAATGGTACAGGCTTTTTAAAGTTGCAGCTCCATGACTTAAATATTAATGGTGCCGTCTTCAGAGCTACCCGTGTCATGCTCAGCAAGCAGCTACTGTTTTGAGAGCTGGTTTAGATTCTCACTGGATTAAGTTTTCGCTTTTGTTCAGGTAGTATATACTCGTATACTCACAACTTTGCTGCAGGGTTTTGGGATCATTTAAGGTTAGCTCTCAGTGCAGCTGTCTCTCTTCCCTTACCTGTGTCTAACTCTGCGAATGTTATGCCCCACAGAGGGTGCTGGATTCTGACTCTTGACATCCTCTCTTCTTTTTTTCACCTTTTTCGACACGGCGCGGTCACCTTAATCATGTCTATCCAGAAACCTCCCTGAACATCTGTGGGGCCGTTCCCCAAATTTTCATTCAGACAGGCTGTCCCATCTATTTATAGTTTCATCCCCTGTGATGTCATTCAGTGGGGTGTCTAGTCTAAATCCTGCGCTCCCTCAGCATGGCTTAAAATGGAGTCATTTTTCATCTTCTGCAGACCCCGGTGCCCCTCTTTATTGAAGAAAGCTGGCCTTTAGGGAAATGCAGGCCCGTCTTTCTTGCTCTTCCCCTTCTTCTCTGCCTGTGTCTCTGTCAGGCTGTCTCTCTCCCTGTCTGTTCCTACCAAAACACAGAAAGCCCACCAATGTACATGCTCTTTTTCTGAAAGCCGAGTGTTCCAGTTGTTTACTCTCACGCTGTCTTACCTTTATTCTGCCCCCATAACACCTCCCTTATTGCTGCTTCTATTGACCTGCTGTCAGGGGTGCAGTTTTTTTGTCAGAAGTGTACCAGTGGGCTTTGGCTGTGGATCAGACAAGGGTTTCGATGCAGGTGTGGAAGCTGAATTGTCTTTAAATCCACTGGCTAGCATCACTGGCACAGCAGCTGAGTGTTAGATTGCTGACTTATTCCAGAGAAAGCGGGGATGGACCCCTCTGGGCTCTGGCCTTCCACACCAGTGAGCTATGTGCCTGGCGGCCGGTGTGGATAGCCATGTCTGAGCGTGAAAACCATATCCTGCCTCACCAACGGGATTACGCTGGATTACAACTCAGCACATTCACCTCTCGGGCCGTAGCCAACAGCAGGCCCCAGAGGACTCAACGAACCTGTACAGGGGTCCAGACGATCCCTTTAGAGAGGATTGGAAGACATTGTTCTTGCAGCTCGCAGCACACCCTTTTATATTCAGATGTCTCACCTATTGATTTCCTTGCACAGATGACAGATGTCACTGGCTGCCTGTGACAAAGATCCCATTAAACCCCAAAAGCTACAATGGAGCCCTTTAAATGAACAATCCCAGCCCACCCCTCTCTTCTCCCCACTCCCTTTCCTCTTACGGCTTTACTCTCACTCCATTTTTGCACGTGGTTAGACAAAAGGCGGCATTTCTCCTCGGAGGAGCATGCCTCACTAAGCCCACCTACTGGCTTAGATCTTCTGCTACTTTATTATGTAGCTGTGGTGACAGTGCAGCACAGCTCTGGAGCAAAATCTACCTGCAGAATTTAATTAGGCAGTTCTCATGGAGCCTGCTGCTTGGGAGATGTGGGCCAGGGGAGCTAGGACGTAGAATGGCAGACAGGAGGAGACACAGCTATTGATTCACAGCAGTAGGAGAGAGAGACTTTGAAGGTAGCGGGCCTCAAATCGATGCTGAATTTTGCGTCTAATGAGACACCTGCATTCCTTTTGGCCAGAAAAAGGGCATCATAGCTCCAAATAACAGTTTTTCCATCTGATTTTTTTAACTCATAAATTCACCCTATGTAGTTCAACAAATAATGAAGATCGATCCATCTACACATCGAATCTATTTTATTAGTGCCACTGGAGTTTCAGCTAAAGCAACTTTTCTTTCTGCACTTCCACTAGTTCTCAGAGGCAAAGTCATTGTTTTCTCGTAGTATGTAGAACACTTTAACCTTGAACTTTCATTTATATATTGCATGTCTAAATCAGGATAGTTTGTTCATATACCATATATGTTTATTGTATATATTGTTCAGATTGTGTCCTTTAAATGATTAGTTGATTGTTCATCAAGTTAGTTGTCGAACATTCACTGGCTCCAGCTTCTCAAAAATTCTCTGATTTTTATTGCTGTGTGTTGAATACCTCTGGGTTTTGGACTATTGGTCAAACAAAACAAGATATTTGATCAACTTGAGCTATTGTGAAATTGTGATGTCCATTTTTTCATTATTTTCTTTTGCAATTTATAGACTACTTAAGTGTACTATGTTGTCATGGTATCACTCTTACCCTTCGTGTGTTGCCCACCTCTTAGGTAAAGCGATCCTTGGCCCTCCACGGCTCTACCAGGAGCTGCAGGAACTGCAGCATGACCTCTCTGTCGTGGAGGAGGTCACTCTCCTTGTGGGCACGCTGCAGGGGATGTACCAGGTACGTATCGCTTCATGTCACACTTTCTGTGGCTGGACTGTCTCACAGGGAAAATGTGTCTCATACAACATATATAATGCAACAAAGTCAGCTAAAAGGCAAGATCTCAGGCATAGGTTTCCTCAGTCCAGCAGACTCTACAGACCAAACCACTGAAGTCACAGTTTGTTACATTTATCACACCACTACACAGGGTAGCCTTGTTCTCTCAAGGTTTTCTTTAAAAGCCTTAGTTCAAATTGGCCACTTAAAAAAAAAACATACCTACAGACTGACCTTCAAATGTGCTATTCTCTGCTGCTTTCAGTATCACAAATTATTTGTAAGCCAGTCATCTCAATATATTTACTGATATATGAAAACATATGTATATATAATATATGAAATATGGAATGTATTCTGTAAACTGCAGCTTACCTTGCAATAGCTCCTTAGCCCTGTGAACACACCAAAGACTCACAGAGGCAGCAAAGACAAAATTGATGCATGCACAGTTTTAAATTTAAATTTTAAATTGCGGGATTCAGTGCAAACTAAGAGATCAAGTTTAGATGGTACAAGGATAACTATTTGGGGAAATCTCTTTGAGGAAGAAATTGCAAAAGAATTCTAGATGTTGTTCTAGATAAATGGGATCAAAGAAAAACCTTCTTGAATCATCAATTTCTAAAAGCATGACGTTTCCCATCTATCTCCTCATCAACAGTGCCACAATGGTGGGAATGAGATGTTCCCTCTGATATACTAGATAGAAGTGTCAGATTTGCTGTGTTGCAAAAGAAACTGGCAGCGTCCCTCCTGTAGTGTTCAAATCAGGACACGTCCCAGTAGTCTGCCACTAACACATTAAAAGTGCCATACACTACATAACACAGCCAGGGAGGTATACTCCAGCAATCACCAAAGAGCCTCTCAGGCTAATGGTGGCACCTTTGCCTCCCTGCACTTAATGAGCACGATGTCCTCAGGAGGAGTGATATTGGCCTGGCACTAAATGACTGATTTTCACTTTCCACCCAGTTATAATATTGTCCACCGAACAAATAGATGAAATACTTCTGCACAGCTCATTGACTGCAGGAAATTGATTTGATTCTATTTGACTTGAGGGACTAGGTTTTACTGTAAAATGGATGCTGGTGTTGAACTAAATTCAACGTTACATTTGAGGGGATAAAAATGCCACAACCATGTAGCTTCAAATAATGTACTGCAGTTTAATGTGAGTGGGTGTGTGGTTGTTTTTATGTGTAAGAATATCAATATGAGTACATCTACAGTATACACCTTGGGTCAGTATGCATGTAATGTGCTTGGATCTCTGCTAGATGACCCACTCTATGCTACAGCTGAGAAACACGTTTTAACTGTGTGTGTTTTTCCATCAAAGAACCTGAACACCACTGTGGCCCAGGACTGGTGTCTGGCTCTGCAGAGGCTTATTCGCATCAAAGAAGAACAGATCCAGAGTGCTAACAAATGTCGCTTACGCCTGCAGGTGCCTGGCAGGCCAGACAAGTGAGTAGTAGCTCACATACAGATGTGCTCTAAGTTAAATAAAAGTACATTTATGTTTGGGTATGGGAACAACAAAAAAGGCAACAACAGCAACGGAAAACTGTCATATACATCACAATTTTATATATATATATATATATATATATATATGTATCATATGTAATATTTCATGAAATATAATTTTCTTTTATAGCAGTTTACCTCTTTTAGACAGTTGACAAAATGAGAGTAGCACAAATTATAGGAGGAAAGAGAGGGATGGCTAAAAAACATTGTGGTTACATATACAGTATGCACTTAGATCACTGGACCAACAGGACACCCTGACCTTTTGCAAATTAGAGCCGAGAACAGTTTATTCTGTCGTGAGTGTGTAATTACCTGACTCAGATAATGAATTTCCTTCAGTACTTGGATGGAATAATAATTGCCTCCACAAAATGTTCTTTTTGCAGGATTTGAGACACTTTTAGCTTCCGCCTTTACCTAACATTGGACCTTAGCGGATAACTTTTCTGAATTGCTCAACTAAAATCCATATTATTTTATGTTTAAAGTGTCTGTGCTGAAAATCAAAATATTCAGCATTGGCAAAGTAGTATATGCTTCTACAATACAGTGATATAATTCATCTCCTTTTGTATGGTGCCCCAATGTAAAACATGTTTAGTTTTTATATTAGACATAACCTGTGCAGTTTAGTTTTATGTATATTTATGGCTTCCAAGTACTTACTGCAATGCAAAAATGACCACTAGTACTTCATTAGTCAAAAACACAAAACAGTTGCAGTTTTGTTCAGCTGAGCATACAGTATGCAATCCATAGCAGGTTACCTTGTCATACTAAGGATGTTAAAGTGGTTGTCTTAACACGTCAAAGTGGATCCTGGTGGGTGGAGAGGCTACTGAATGACTGAAGTCCTACTTAGAAAAGAACAAAGATGGCAAGGAGAGAGCATATGAGTAACTTAGAGTACTGCACAGGAACTGGGAATAGCAAATAATGGCAGATTATAATGGATCCCATTTCGTGGCTTCTGGTGGGGATAGGATAAGAAAGAGGCAGGGGAGGACAAAAAGAGAAAGATTGCGATAGAGAAGCCAGAGCCCTGCTGAGAGAGACTAAGCAGGAGAAGGAGAGGAAGAAAGAAAGAGTGAGAGTGATGATCGACCTCCCCCATGAAAGACTTGGCTCGGTGCCGGCAGGGCAGCGGCAGTCAGAAGAGTGGGCCTAATGCTTCAGAGCCAGGGAGAATCTAACTGTGCCAAGCCAAGCTAAAGTGACAGCTTGAGCAGCGGAGCTGTGCAGATCAGTTCTCCCACATCTCCCAGCTTCCTCGTCGGCTGTCACACCAGGCCTGCAGGGCCAATCTGCTTACTCAGATGTTTGGTGGAGCCAGATGTCATGCTTACAAGAGAGTCCCCGAATTCCCCTTCAAGGGGTACCCTATTTGCTGAGTTCTTATGATAACGTCATTAGCAACTGCACTGACAAGGAGATTTCCCACCCCTACATATGTCCAAGCTGTAGTTTCGTATTTAAAACTTGAATAATGTAGAGCAAGATCTGCGCTGAAATCATACTTGGAGATGGCCACAGAGTTTTTGTGGAGAGGTAAAAGATAACAATGTCAGCTCAAAGAGAGAAATCACCTGTAGGGGAAAAAGAGCCAATCCTGGTTGTGTGATAGCAATCTAATTGAGCCTGGGCCTCTGTGTTGGGTGGCTGGACCGGCAATGAGCCTCGGGGCTGGGGGTGACAGGTGGCACAGCGGGTGCCCAAACCATTCTGACACTACCCAGGGTGCAGCAGTGGCAGATTGCAGGGGAGAGCAGCGGGCAGAATGGCTCTGTCTTTCTCACAAACGCAAACACAAACACACCCACACAATCGGACACACACATACATTGGTTTTCTCTTGTTATCCTTCTCTGTTTTGTTACTGAAATGAGTAACAATCTAGGGCACAACAGCGCTTCCAGACTCTTTATGTGCATGTTACATGTATTCACCCGTGCTTCCTGCTGACAAATGCACCTGCACACAAGCAAGCATGTATCTCAGACAAAGAAGCACGCTCATACACACTCGCACGCAGAGCCGAGCCTTTGCTCTGCTGGTGAGAGAGTGGGACCGCAGCAGGGACCCCCTGTACTGAGTTGGTCCCCTCCTGTCTGGCCGCAAGCGACTCTCTGCAGTCAGGCAGCACATCACAGCCTCCACACTGCAAACAGACTGAGTACGTGGAGAGAATCCTGACTGCTGCCTCAAAGGCACCAGCCTACGTGTGACAGCAGTTCATTAACATCCTCTTTTACTGCGTCTGCTGGAGCAACCACAGGCATAGATACATGGGCCACACTGGCAAACGATAGATACAGAGTTCAAATTTCATACTTTAACCAAATGTGTTTGTTGCTTCATCCTCCATTCCCACTAGCATTCATGAAGGACCAGTATTGTAAGCCTGAAGCCTCTTTTTTTCATGGGCCGTTCTATGGAGGCTGTGCAGGCTACCTGTAAGGTGAATGGCATATGACTGATTCTGGCTCCATCTCGAGTTCATTCTGGCCGAGAGTCTTGTCCAAACAGACATACTCCCAAAGAGGCTCTGGAGAGTCCTTATGACCTTATATCAGTGTCTGGACAGCAGAGGGGTTTCTCTGATTGTTCAATGTGTATGAAGAGAGGTGGGCTGTGGATAGGTGCATGGCAGGATTCCACTTACTGTAAAGGGTTGTATCACCCAAATTACAAAAAAAGATAATTTCTTGCTTACCTCTAATGGCACCTAGCCTTGCAGATAGTTTTAGTTTTATTCATCCATACTTTGAGATACCCACCTCTCAGATTTTTGCTTCCACCCCAATAAAGTGGGGTTGAATGGAATTTCATTTGAATTGTTGGGTCTCTATAAATAACATTATTAAGAGTACGGTCTAGACCTGCTCTATATGTAAAGTGTCATGAGATGACTTTTATTGTGATTTGGCGCTATATAAATAAAATTGAATTGAATTGAATTGAATTTGAGGTGCTCAGAGCACTGACAAATGACAAAAACATTCAGCAGCAACATGTCTTTTCAGAATCAGTGTCCCTGTTACTCTGGATACTCTATTTGTGTTCTTTGTTTTTTGTGAACTGACTGTTTAAGTGACCACTCTGACACTTGGGTCCCTGACTGATGTCACAGAGATGGACTATGTCTTCTCACGTAACTCTCCGTAAGATATGAAAGTACACTTCTCGAGATGGTGGAGTGTTCCCACAACATCTGTCACATCCTTGTGCTTTAGTGTATACTGATATGTGAATAGCACTCCACCTCTGTACCCACCCCAACCTCTGCTCTACTTTTTTCAGGCTTATTTATTCAAGGACAGCTTGCTTTGTTGTTGTTTTTTCTTCTATTCTTCGAATTCACACATGTAGACACATTCACACCTGCAAGAGACCAAGAATAACCACAGTCCTCTGCTTTTAGCCAGTTATCAGGTGCAGTGGGGCTGGAGCTGAAGGGCACCTACGGTACATTTTGTTTGGTCAACTGTAGTGGAGTTTGTGTTGCTGCTTGAGTAGTCCAAAAAATGGGAAATGTGCTCCATAGCTAATTTACTGAGGTGGTATTTTATCTAATCTTCCCATACTGTTTGCCCTAGATTCATTTTAACATAGACAGCTTTAGTTATATGGTAGAGCTACTCAGCTGTCACCCTTTATCCTTCATGAGGTTTTATGTGGTTGGTTTGACCCCTTTAACAAATTGCTAACAATACTTAAACCTGAATTTTAATGCTTTCTTAATGCATTTATTTGAAGCTGTCTAAATAAAATAAAACTGAAGCAGTAAATGGCCCTATACTGTATACAATACTGTATATCCACTATGGGGTGACTATAACCCCAAGGTAGATATTGGGAGGTGGTATCAGTTTCGCAAAGATAGTTGACCAGGATTAATGTGAGTTGCTGCATCAACTTTTCATAATGTGAGCATATTAGAAAATAAATTCTACAGCAACACCAGGTCACCGCCCTCTGGTAGCCAACTTCACTGCAGCAAGCATTTAAAATGAATTTAAACTTAACAAACTTGTTTAGCAACAGATTTATACAGTTATACTGGTATAATTCTATGGTTTAGCAGAGACGCGTACATTACAAAACATACAGACCTGGGTCTTGGAGAAATGGTGACAACCAGGTATTTACTTGTGATCAACAATATGTAAGGTCAAAGCAGATTGAATACATGTTCATTATCTTGCGTCATACACAGAAATAGTGTGTTAAAGTGCAGTTAGTGACTCACTCAATGGCAGCATATAGTTCACTGTCAAGAGAGACCATTTAGTGCTGGAATTTGAACCAAGAACCTTTAAGTCACAGGGCGAATACTCAGGATACGGCAGTCTAAACACGCGTTCAGATTGAACACAAATTTTTACCTCACTTTATTTATGCAAAGTTGTTATACACAACAACTGATGTACTGACTGTACAGATATCACCTGTAGCAGCAAGTGCGTGTATGTAAATGATCAGACTTCACTGATTGACTGATCTGAAATCTTACTAGGAACTCCAGATCTTTCTGGGGTTTTTTTTCAGGCTAATTTTGTAACGAGAATCCTGTGTCTGTTTATGTCCACTCTACTATTCTGTTTACAATCCTGTCACCTCTATAAATGACATTCAGTCTGAACCCACTTCTTTCTATCTCTTGTAATATTTTTCTGTGACTGATTATCAAGTCCGTCCAGAACTAGATCAACAAACTCTTTTAGGGACGCTGAACCGTCTCCTTTAACTCATCTCACTATTTGCAGAGCAGACATTCTCTCTGACTGTTTGTTTCTCTGGAGGGTGGAGGTGAACTGAAGGATGGGTGCATGACAGGCTGCCACTCAGCACTCACTCCTACATCTGTCCCGTCCTTGTGCATTAGTGTCACACGTGTGCTTCGGCACTGACCTGCTCCCATAAATCAGCCAGGCCGGCTCCTCGCTTCGCTCCCTCGCCCCACTCTGCCCTCTTTCCTCTCCCCTCCCTTTCTGACTCTCCTTACCTCTCGGCTCTCCTCATCTCCCCTCTGCCAGCATACCCGAGTCTAGTTCTCCATTCTGGCAGTGCACCACACCTGCACTGCGGCTGTCAATCAGTGGACAGGAGGGAGGAATCGGAGACTGCGCTCAGTTTAGCATGTTTGAGGCTGTGTGGGCAAGTGTTGCCTAAGGAATCCAACCAAGTGAGTAGTTGTATTCTCGTCACACCCTGTCTCCCCTTCTGTCTTTGGCAAATTGCCTCGGCTATATTTAAGCAGCGAATGGTATGAATTACACCTTTGTGAAAGTTCCACTTTTTCAACATGTCAAGGAAGTTTGAGATCTTACTTACTTCATTCTGTTTCTGTCTGCAATCTCTCTCTCTCTCTTTCACCCTGTGTGTGTGTGTGTGTGTCTCTCTCTGCCATTTTCCTCCTTCGTCTATGAAATGAAAATGAATTTGCAGCGGGCAGCGGCAGGTATGACATAAGCAGAATTTCAGGCTGTTCACTGTTCTCCACTCTGTTACCTTCTAATGATGTCTGAATGTGAAATTGTCTTCTTTATATGTGCCCGAGACCCCCCCCAACACACACACACACACATTTTTTTCACACGCTCTCTTGCACTCTCCTATTCTTTCTTTCATCGCCTCAGAATCACTGTGAAGTAGTTGTACAGGTGGCTGAAGCAGGGCCATTATTTTGGAAAGCTGCTTAGTGCTTTAGAAAGACGTCTCATCCTTGGCCAGAAAGCTTACTTGAAGTTCCAGTAAAGCCTGATCAATACAGACCACAGAGTGCCCCTGTCAATGGATAGACACCAGCTGAGTCATTGCTAACTCAAGGCCGATGCTGCCAGTCTCACTTCAGACTGCTCAGCAATGAGAAGTTATTTTATTTTAGTTGAGAGGAGAGGATGAAATATTTAAAGATAAACACGGCTAGTGGTCTAAAAAGCCCACAAGAATTTGACTAAATAGTTGCTTAAGGAAAGCTAAATGTTTAGTTGGGAATTTACAACAGGGAGATGAGTTTTTTATGTTTCTCTACCTAGCATGTAACACAACCTCTGCAGGAGTATATATAAACTACATCCTGTGTTTATTAATGGTCATTTGTTGGTTTGTAGTCATGGCTCTCAGTTGAGCCCACAAAGAGAAAATCCACTTTAAAACACTTTGCTCTGGGAGAGACCTTGCATTTCGGGGCCCATTTCGGTATTGACTTTGATATTGACTTTTGGTGTGTTTTTTATTAGCTGGTGTAACTCTCTTAAATCACTCTCATAAGACATACCCATGGTTGGAATCCCTTGTGGTATTCAGGTGGAGTGACCTTGATTGTAGATGTAAGAAGACAGACGTGGTGAGAGCTAGTTTGTCACTGGATTTATGATTTGAGCTCTTTGTCTCATGGAATTATACACATTGTGTTTCATTACACGTTTTTATTTTCTGTTACATTCAGCAGCATGTCTTTCTTTGGATAGCTTGGATAGCTCCCCCTTCTTCTCTGCCTCAAATAATAACACAGAAGCTTGAATGATCAGGTGAAAAAAACAGACCTGGTAAAAGTGTCAACCAGGATACAACATCGCAGTTGCCGTTTTTGTGGTCACAAAACTGGATGAGAAACTTTGTGACAAAAATCAGCTGCTTAGAATCTGATTCTGACACATTGGCCTGTGCTGAGACATATGAAAAGAATAATCACCTTTGGGCTATCTTGGCACAGAAAAATACTTGTTTACTATGTTTTATTATTCATAACATGCTACCACAAATCTTAGCTCACAGCATGCTACGTCACAGCGCTCCAGCGTGGAGTGAGATCTGTCTCAGACACCTGAGTGTTCAAGTACAGGCAGCCATGAAGGACCAGGCTATAAAAACACTGTTTGACTGACATTTATGTGTTCACCTCACGTTGTCTTGTGCTTTGTAGCCCAGTACTAGCTAGATATAATTTGTAGCTTTTTCAACTCATGAAGAGAAAGAGCATGGTAGGCTAAGTGAGAGTGTTGGCAACTCAAAAGGACTCTGCAGTCCTCCAGTGAACAGTCAGTGAAACTGAAGTCCCTTGTCTCCACATGTGTGTCTTAATAACGCAAATTTTATGTAAGAAGCCAATTAATGGAAACCAAATTTGAAATTATATTTAAATAATAATCAGTTCTTGTATACCCCATAGACATTACATGTTACATTCAAGAAAGTCTACACATCTGACTCAATGCGTTACATTAACACACATCTTTTGGATTACTATCTTGCACGTTGCACATATTCTTAATACTTCATACTGTGAGCTTGAACATTCCCCGGTCAATATTTTGCACATTTCTGCACAAAACTGTACAGCTCTTTCATTTTTTAAAAGCAGTTATATTGTACATATATCTTTTGTCAGTTCTTTATAATATTTCTTCATATTTTTATTGTCAATTTTCTCTTTTCTATTTATGATTCTTGACTTGCAGTACTTACTATACTATACTATATTTATTTTATGCACTGAAACACCAAGGCAAATTCCTTGTCTGTGAAAACCTCGATTCTGATTCTGATTCAAAAATGTATCACCTCAAATTGAAGCCATTCAATTGAATTTGAAATAATTCCTTATAAAAAAAAAAAAAAAATCCAATTTAGGACACACATTCATTTTTCTGATTGAACAATTCAGTAGAAGTAGATTAGAATTAATTTTATTTTGCGAACTTTAAAACAGTCTCTACTGGCTCCAATTTCTTTCAGTAGTAGTAAATGCAAAAAAAACAGGTTACATATTGCTGTAAGGCAAGGAAAAGGAAACAAGGGTACAACAATTTTCAGTTATTTTTGCGTTACCGTCTGCAATCTCGTTTTTAATGTTTTGTGTTTGTCAGAAACAAATTGAAGTGTTTTATTTTTTGGATGTGACTTTGGCAAATAATCTGTGCCTTCTCGGATTCTACATGGGAACCACAAAGAAATTTGCACTTACTCACGTGTGTAAAAAAAAAATGTAGACATTGACAACACATTAACTAGTTGTCAAAATCACTTAAATTACCATACAGGGACAGAGGCAAAATGCAAATTTCTGTATAAAGATGTGTGATCTGACATCTTGCAAGGCCTTAAGCAAACTACATTCACATGATTTACATTGAAGAGGAAGACAGGACATTTTTCAACTCTTAAACTTTAAATTATGCGTTCATAATGGATATATGCATAGATTAGTCGGTGTAGCGCATGAGACATAACATCTGTCTCTTGAAAACTTTTAGTAAATGATTCTGTTTTAATTTATTAAACTTTTGAACGCCTTCATTCAGTCATGAACAGTAGTCACTAAGTTTGTTTTTTGGTTTACCGGGATATTGTCAATTTGGAGGTTAAAGGACTGTTCCGCCAAAAAGCTATGTTTTGAATATCAAAGGCTCACCCCCTCCAGGCTTGAAAGGTGCCTCTGAAAAGTTTGTAGCTTGCTCCTTTGCAGAGGATGGCAGGCATAGTCTGCTTCAATTCATGGCTTTTACTATGGATTCCAACTGCGACCCAGTTTCAAGACGAAAAAGGTTCGTGGAAACTTTGGTATTCATGCCTTTTTCTCCGTTATTAAACCAGATAAAAGACCTATTGAAGTTTAAATCTCTTTTTCAAGAAAAAATGTTATAAGCTACGCAAAACAGCAAAATATGTGCAGTTAAGGTGGAAAAATGTTTTAATTCATGTAAATATGTGAATAAGTAAATAAGTGTCTGTTGGTCAATACACAGCTTACATTTGTTACTAGCACGGCTAGCTTTTTACATAAGCAAGCATTGTTGCAAGCAACAGATCTCATTAGCCTAAAGGGGGGTTTTGATATTCAAAAAATGAATTAGAAGTTTTTTGTAACATTATGTTTTTTTTAAACAAAGGCTCAGTCCTTTCAACAGTCGCATGACCCTACAAAGTTCAATAAGACACTCCACCTTGACCTGTTTAACCATTATAAGACATTGTTGAAAAGAATATCAGCTTGTAAGTCCTGATGTGGTCTCAACACAGAATTTTTTTGGCATTATATAACCAGACCCGTACACTCAAATCATCACTGTTTCCTCTGTCTTTCTTTCTCTCTCTCTCTGTCTCACACACACACACACACACACACACACACACACACACATACAGTCACACACATCTAAGATCTGGTCCCGTATGGTGTCTGAGCTTGAATTGGCAACAAAAAGCCTTCACTGATCAGAGCCTGTTCTGGTCGTGCCTGATCCCAGTGGAGCCCCCACATTAGTGGCATTTTGAGCGTCATAGCTCACCTAGAAGTGATTTACTGTGACCAGGCAGCGCGGCCACTGCAACCTGCCCTGAATGTTGACATGCAGGCTGAAATCAAAAAGCCTCAGCTTACAGGACTGAATCGCTGTAAAACTACAAACCGGCAAGCAGCCGTTCTGACAGAGAAAATCTTGATGTATTAAACTTAAAGTCCCATGAAATGAAAAAATTCCTTTCTGTGTTGCTGCCCTGTGTCTCTGACTGTATTGTTCTGCTTTCTTTTTTAATACAGCACATCTACAGTATATGTCAAAGGTGCACATTTGCCCATTTTATATCAAAATCACTGCACTTTCCTGCTCTTTTGTGATGTCAAACCCCTTAGTTAGTAAATTCAAGCTGATGTTCGGGGTAAAGTAAGAGGTAATAGAAAAATCATGTGTCCCTCCATGTCTGCTGTCAATGTCCTTTTTTTTTTTTTTTTT
>NTHP01000189.1:355786-368069 GCA_003416845.1 Oplegnathus fasciatus
TTTTTTTGTACTTCCAGGTGACTTTACTTGAGGAAACGTTTTTCACATATGCAGTAGTACTCCCAAAGACCTGTAAATATACTCTGATGCAGGTAGCGATTACGTTTACAATGTAAACTTTACGTCAGCACAATGTCATTGGGAAAACACTTAAGTTATATATAAACGTAATTTCTAGTAGACAGGGTTGCAAAAAAACACCTGCGCACACAGAGACACAATCACACAACCACACATGCTGAAAAGGCTCAGTTCCTGCAGTTATTTTTTGCAGGTAAAGGGACTGAGTTTTGGTTTAAGATTCAAATTTACTGTCATTGCACAATACAGTATTTCAGAGGCTCTGTTTTGGTGTTAAATCCTAGTAAATATCAGGATCATAATTCCTGGGCCTCAACAACATAGACTGTCTTACCTGATCAAATGATGAAAGTAAACCAGCCATAATGTTTATATTCTGTGTTGTTCAGTGTCACAAGCATGTTAAAAATTCAATATCAATACATCTGATGTGTGCATGCTTCTAAGCTGGTGCCTGTGTTTGTGTTTGTGTATGCATGTGTGTTCTCCAGGTCAGGGCGTCCTGTCAGTTTCATGGTGGTCCTCAACACTCCCAACCCCCTTAGCAAGATCTCCTGGGTCAACCGTCTGCACTTGGCCAAGATTGCACTACGTAAGCGCACACACACACACACGGACACACAGACACGCAGGCATACACACACAGAAAGGATTACTATGTCATTTCTATTTAAACAGGATGATGTAATGCAATGAAATGTAATAACAATGTTTTTAAGTCAGAGGCTCAGACACATCATCAGTGTTTGCTTCACTCTCTATCGGCTAAGTGCACAACTGGTGTTACGACTTATGTAATCAGAGAAAAACTGAGACTCTCAACTGGGTCATCTGAAGTTTATGTGCTGAGGAAAGAAGCAAACAGTTTGCAAAATGTTAAATTAATAACCTCTGTTCTAAAATACCATCTACTGTATCTATTATGAAAACAAACATTACTCATCATTCAGGAGAGATTGTGTTGCCATATGCGGACTTAGGTTACACACCAGGTCTTGAAAAAGCATTAGAATTCCTTTGAATTCTGTACTACCAATCATGTGTAAGGCTAAGTCTCCCTCTTTTCTCCATTTCTCCATATCGCATTGATTGTGGAGACTCAGCAGTGGTCAGCATTCATGAAGGAAAATAATGGCCAGACCCTGCCCAGCAGGGAGCAGCACAGTTCTTTTTTTTAATCTTCCTAACCTCTTTCCTCCAACCCTCGCCTTGCTCTGCCCAGGCCTAAGCCTACTATGCAGTCTGACCACGTTGTAATATAGGAGGTCTTCCTCTCTGGGGTTCATCAATGCGTGCTGTCATCCAGTGGCAAAAGCAGAGACGGGACTACCGAGGACATTAATCTGCTTATTTGGCCATGATGGCACGCATATTCAACCCACTCACCACCCCAGTCCTCTTTTCCCCATCCTTTCCTACTCCCTGTGTCGCCTTGAGCGCTCTTCCTTGTCACACACACTTTATTCTGGGTTTGTTGTGCATGCAGTATGTCTCTCAACATTGCACTTGTGTGTAGCTCCAATCGTATTGTTCTGGCTTCTCACATCCCAGAGGCCATTGCTGTGAGCGTCAGCACAGAAACATTCAAGGTTTTACAGGAAGTTGTTGTGAGGTAGATTAAAGGACACCCAAATAAATGGCTTGCTTGAATGAGTGGCCAGATATATTTTTGTCTATGTTTATAATACCCAAGCATAGCTCTGAAAGGATCAATGACACTGCGGTTTGGTGATGGTCAAGAGCCTGAAGTGTTTGTGCTTTACAGAAGTTTCATGAGATTTTTCCAACCCTGCATCTTGAGATTCTCCACTCTTGCACATTACAATGAAAAAACAACACACAAGATTCTTCCCCTGTACTGCTTGCCTTCCTTTCACAGTGGGGGTATAGAGGTGCATGAAGCATACAGTACATCTGTGGACTCTCCAGTAGAGCTTGCTGTATATGGTTTGGGTCAGAGTGGCATCAAAAACATCAGGCTGAACGCAGAGGAAGCTGTTGCTGCAGTGAAGCGCAGCATCCCCAGCCTTTCCTTGTTGCTCACACCTTTATCAGCAACACAGCAGGCGTACTGATGAGGACAGTGGCATAGTCAAAGCATGCAGCTCTCCTCCCCTATGGCTGTTGTGTGGACATGGGTGATATTCAAAGCCAAATCATGCAAGTTAGCCATAGCTGTCACATGGGCGAGGAGCCCCATGCTGCAATAATGTTTATAGAGACCATCGATATCAAGTATGACTGGAAGAGAATAAAATGAATGGAGTAGGATCAAAAGTATGTAATTCTACACCTTTTGCTTAAAATAATTAAATAACAGACTTTATTTGGCATTCACTAGGAAAGAAAACACCAAATAAACAAAAATTATTGAATTGTCTCGCTTTGTTAGGGTCTTACACCCTGAACACCCTGAAGACAAAGGATAAAATGCTATCAAAATGTAAATATTCCACACTGTTTTCACTCTCATATTGATTGATTCTGTAATGGTACAACTGTCACCACCAATATGTCTTACCTTATAGCCTCGAGCGCTTGTCACAGACGTGATACTCCTTTTGTGTTAAGATAAGCATGACATCTTTGGCTGATCAGGGGAAATTGACACATCTAAGGTTGTAAGGTATTAGGCCTTTAGCCAACGCTGCTAACCAGGTGAAGTTACCATGAAAACAACAGTAAAAAAAAGGGTTAGATTCCTCCATCACCAACATGACAAGCAGCCAAGTGTAAGGAGAACCAGCTTCAAGGTGCAAGGAAATGTAATAAAATATCAGAGCAAGGACATGAAATAAAATAAGAACTAGAGAGAAATACAGAAGAGGAGTTTCAGGGCAAGTGGAGTAAAGAGGGGGAGGGGAGGGGATATATTACAGAGAAACTGCAGTCAAGACATCAAACAATTAGATGATTTCTATATATCAAGCTTAAGACACATATTTGGGGAGTGGGGCTGCAGAGAGAATAAAGACCATCTTTCAACCAGAAGACAAAAGATTGATTCACTCATCTTTTGTTGAAATGATTACTGATGATGTATTTAAACTTGAGTTCAATTTTAGGATGTTTCCTTTGAATTATCTGGAAACACTCACACCAAATGGATCTGTATTTTGTTCTAGAGTAAAGATCATATATTTACAAAGGACAGAATTTCTGTTATGGAATGCACTTTGATATACGCATGAGACTTTAAACTCCTTGACAGTGGTTCTGCTGTACCGATGCTGGTTTTGTTGTTTCACACTATGTCTTCTCTTTTGCCAAGACATAATAGTGGTAACTCTTCCATCATGTATCACTGCAGTTTTAAAATCCCTGGTGTCCTAACTAACTACAATCATACATGGAGAGAGATAGTGTTGATTGGAATGAAAGCAAATGAAACAACCTCAAATAGCGAGTGAAAGAGTGAAAAAACAGTTGTAAGTTATTATTTATTTTTTCAGGCCCTTTCATGTTTACCTTCCTCTTGTATGGCTTATATGAATTTCTATACATATTCACAGTCGACAACTGACACAACGTCAATCCTCTACATTGGCAATCTCTTGTAGCCTCGCAAACTGAGGTTAATGGAAATGTTAATCATGATTAGCTAATAAGAGCAGGGAGGTCACCTAACACAAAAAAATAGCAGCTTGGTCATTTGGGCTGAGTGGCAAAACATTTTCCAAACGTATAAAGTGAAGTTCATCTGTCTGTTCATTTTTCATAGCTCCTTATTCTCTATAGGGTCACAGGGGGGCAGAAGCTTGTCCCAGCCCATATGCGTGAATGTACATGCAAAAAGTAAACAGTATTACATGGAATTTTAAACTTATAATGCTACGCCTGTGTTGTGTAAAGTCATACAAGGTTTTTCTGATATTTAGTGTACATTTGAATCAGCAATTTTACTTATATAATTTCTGTTGTAAAGTAGCTTTAGTTAAGTCGAGGTTAGGACACTTCATGTTCCATTTATCTTAAGAAAAGTTATTTTGTGAGTATAAAAACCCTATCTGCTGCAGAATATTTCAAAGGTTGGGAACTGAATGCAGGCTGTCAGATGTGTGTGTAACATCCACCACCCTTCTATGCCTTAACTTTGTGTCAGTGTTAAATTAAATAGATTGCATGATTGAACTTAAATGTAGTAAGCTTTGCTCTGTCATTAAGATTTGTCATTTGTCAAGTTATTTTATACTTAGAATATTTCACCCCAAAATAAATGAATAAATAATATAGTGACAGAATAAGTGAATAACTCAATAGTGTCAGAAAGAACTGTATCATTCCAAGTTATTTGCTGCAGCATGTAGATCACATACAGTATAATATTTTACTCATGACCACACATACACGGCAGCACTGTGACACGCTTGTACTCATCGAATCATTAATTTAAGAACAAATGGTAGAGATGAGGGCAGGGTGATGGATTTCATTGAATCCCTTGGGGAAATAGATCAGCACCAACCTGGTCAGGATGACAATTACATGTTAATTGTATTACACCCACACTTTGCCTTCCCATTTAACCAAATGTAATTACAATAAGCGAGTTGTTGATTTAATTTCACGGATGGTGTACTGTCACAGAGGCTTCCTCGTCATTGCAGGCGGAGGCAGGCCTGCCCTGTGCTTAGGGGAGACCTACAGTTGAATCAGCATTTCAAACGCACCGAACCATGGTCTTGTTTAGTTTGAAATGGGTGCCGTGCTCCGAAATGTCCCTGAATGGTGGACACCACAAATAGCTAATGTTCTCATGCATGATTTAGTGAGTGATTAGACATCACAAAACTCATTTTCCCAGACCCATCTTCACACCAGTGTTTATCCTGCTACCTCCATTTAGAGGAAACAGCGATATCCCACTGCTGTACTTTGTAGCCTTCCCTGTGCCACATGTGTGAATATCAGTGGCTATAGTGACAGTCCTGCATGCCATATTAAAGTCCTGTCAGTGTATTGCCCATTAACAATACCTTGTTAATGCTATGAGGTTTTCTCAGAACCCATGTCCATAAAATTTTGCGGCCTGTGGTTGGTGGTGGTTTTTAAAAAAGTTTTACTGGAAATTGTTGTATTTTAGCAGGATGTTGAAGCTGCTCTGGTAGTCAAGCTTTACATGATATAATATGGCAGCCAAGCCCGATAAGACACATTCCCAGTAAACAGCATTTGTCACTTTGTGAGTGCATGTGGCGTAGTTGTGAGGCCTTGAAATAGAAAGTGAGAATTACCCCACGGTGGTGCTTCGCCAGGAGCCCCGGGGTCCATTAATAACCTGGTGTGCCACTGCATCTTTTATTTCTCTCCGAGTGGCCCTACTGTTTCTGAAGGGTCTTCGTGAAATAGCCAGAAGCATTGCCTAATTAATGGACTTTCTCACTGCAGAATTAATTGCTTCCTACCATGCAGTCCCAGCCCTTTCAGACAGGGTTAAGGCTGCAGACTTTGATGGCCCTCACAAGAACAAGAGGCCGTCAAATCATGAGAGATTGCTGCCGAGATATTGGAGACAGAAGAAGAGGAATGAATGTGGGCAAAGAGAGGGAGATGTTCAGGGTGTGTGAGTATGTGTTTATGTGTTTATGTGTGTGTGTGTGTGTGTGTGTGTGTTGAGGCGGGAGGAGGGGGGGTGGGGATGGAGCGAAAGGATGATTGAGACAAGCAATCAGTCCCACTGCAGGGAACAGAGGGCAGGCAGGGGGCTGTTGCCTGTGGTTACACTGCTAAGTGTGCCGGTCTCTCGTTTTTTCCCTCGCACGTGGATCAATAGATGAGTGGAGTGCGGCTTGGAGGTTCTGGCACACACTCTGACACGCCTTCTTAATCCACTGTGTGATAACCTGTGCCATGGCGATGTATACCGCACAGGAGACAAGCAAGGGGGGAGAATGCAAAATCCACCCTGCTGCATGGGCTTTAGGGGAGACGGCGAGGGCTTTACTTTCATTAGCCCAAGGATTCAGATTACTTGGTTGCTATAGTGACTGATGTCTTTGCATCTGTTCAAATAACATTAGCTATACCTACCTTGAGTGTAACTGTTATCTTTTTGCTTTGTGTTTTTAAAGTATGTCTACTCCTTAGAGAAGCTAGAAAGATTTCCTTTGATAACACTTTTAATATAAACATTCAACAGAAACTTCCCCCGCACAAAAAAGGCATTCACTATGTATGTTCTGGAAGGATTTTCCCTTAGCCCTAAAATTAATCTGTCAGACAGCAAAGATTATCTCCCTATCTCGCTGTGCTCAAACATGGGAAATGTTTATGATAAGTAAACATTATCACGGATTTAATTAACAGATCCCACACTCGCATTGATCCATGGGAAATATCAATTGCACTGGTGTATTTAATTAGTTTATATCTTTGCCCTTTGTGTCACTGGGGTTGATAGAGCGCCATGCTCTGCAAATTAATCTTCATCAGCAAAAGACTTGAAACAAAAGCATGATTGGAATAAGGAAACTGAGAAACTAAATCTCCCTACTTAGTATTCCAACCCTGCACCTTCACAAATGATGTTGTTATACATAGTTATTGTACAGTGGCTGGGACTGAGTACACAATAGATAGAACTGACCTTAACCTTTAGCTTGTGAAGTATCATCATCCATATAAATTGTCTTTAATTAACACTGCAAATAAATAAACTGCAGCACAGTGGAACTCTCTATAATTTCTTTTTCAAAACATAAAAAGTGACAGTCTTACTACGTTTGTCACAGTAAAGCACTTTTTGTTTTCACTAATTTAAGACTGTTACCAGATAAATTAGCTTTGACTGTAATAAAAAAAATTCTATCAGTGTTTTACATCATTTGTGGTGGACATGGATGCGGAAATTATCGTAGCTTTTACATGCAGATGAATTGCAACTATCATGTTATATAGTTAAGCATTTTAAGTCTGTGCGATAATATTAAGAATGGTTACATTTTATAATCCTAGTTCTATGAATACTGATTCACTAATCCAGTCGTTCCCAACCTTTTTTTATCTGACGTACCCCACAGCTCTATCAGATGAGCTCAAGTACGCCTTCACAGACACCACTCATTTTACAAATGTGTTGAGTTGAACTGACTTCAAATGTCCACTGACTTGAAATGTTTTTTACACGGTTAATTATTAAAGGTGGATATTGTTACAGAATTCTTTTTCATTCAAAGCCGAGCAATCCTGGAATTGTTTATTTCACAATTGTCTGGAATAAATATACTAAAGATCACATCGCCTCACGCCAATTTATAATAGTACTTGTGCTTTTATTTCCTTCCAAAACACAAAAATGTGGATTTCTTTGTTTATATTTTTTACTAAATCATAGTTTCTAATCCTCCATGCGGTGTGGTAGCTTGCCCTGTAAAAGCCCACCGCTCTCCTCCCTTTGAACTTTGTGAACCATGAAAAAAGAGCTAGCTGAGCATGTAATTAGAGAACTATGCACCAGGCATGTACCCGAATCCAAATACGTTATTCGGGAAAGCACAAATGATGCGATGGAAACAAATATTTCTTCTACCCGAAGTTGTTCGTTATTTTTCGGGAGAAAAAAAGCCATGATTGACAGCTATTATGTTTCTTCAAATCGATTCATATCATTGTAGATGGCCACAAGATAGAAATGCCCATTCTGTTTGCAACTTAGGACTTTGATTTCACTGACTAGTCGTTTCATTTACTACACATTATTGAAAAGTGAACGCTATATTCTGTAGTCGCCCCCACCGAGTCAGCACAAAGCAGGCAACGGGCTGAGAGCTGACCTTTCCCGACTATCACTGGGAAACTCTTGCATTGAGGAGGAGGAGGAGGCGTCATGTGCGGGAGCTATTGCGAGACAAAAGCCTGGTGTGGCAGGATTTCTTTCAAACCCCCGCAACCTACTGTATACATTAAAATGAAGCTAAGAACCTTTAGTAGTGATGCGGGTCTGAGTTTTTTAACATCCGCACCCACCTGACCCGTTATGAGAGCTAATCCGCACCACCCAACCCGTAAAAATATGCGTTAATCAACCACCTGAACCCGACCCAACCCGCAAACCCCAAACTTTATGCATTATTGTTGCACTATTGTCAGGACTGAGGACTGAGACAAGGACAGAGCGTGTGTTTGAGAGAGAGAGATGGAGAAAGAAGGTGGAAGGTGGACTATTGCACGCAATGTTTCTATAAGTTATTAATAACTTCCTTGGAATGCTGCTTTGTCACTTTTTGACCCGCTCACCCAAACCCGTGATATTTTCTAGTAAGCTTACCCGAACCTACCCGACCCGCGGGTTATGGGTCGACCTGCGCATTAGTCCTTATCGCAGCGGCCTAGGGTTCGATTCCGACCCTGGGCCCTTTGCCGCTTAGTGAGAAATTCTTTAAAACACTGTTTTGATTAATAAAGCTTCATTTCAACCAGTTCAAACTGGTCAGTGTCCCCCAGCTAGTTTAGGGGTGGTGGTGGGGTTCAGATGGTTTGCAGTCTATCCAAACTTAGTTCAATAGGGGAAAAAAATAAATAAATAAAATAAAACAGGCAAAACAAGTTCATGTATTACTGTTATGTAGTTCAAACAGAATTTGATGTTCAGACAGTGCGTAAAACTTAGTTTAGTTGAAAATAAAAAAAAGAGAGAGAGATGAAAACTATAGTACGAGGATCTGGAAATATATTTCATAATTAACTATATGTCAATATTAAATCAATTTGATGCTTTGAAGGCACAAAAATTACATTGCCAATTAATATTAGGTTAGAAAATACAACATTTGCATGATTTAACATGACATGTGGTATAAACCACGCCCACTTCTGGTCTACTATCTGAATACAGATACAGAGACAAATCATTTTGTTGGTTGAACAGATACAGATAATGACGTCTCTGTACACCTCTACTATGCATATATTAACAGAGCTGTTACATCTGGGCAAATTTAATTTAATAGGGGGCCCCAGCATGCATGTGTTTTCAGTTAGGCTCTTTATTGCAGTGTCAAATCGCCCAGGTGAACTCATGGTCAAGCCAAGCTGATGGTGTGTGTGAGCATTTGAAATTAAACAGTAAAATGACAACTACATTTCTAGCTCCTGGATTTTTTCTGAATCACAGTCACTCTGGCACGGTGTATGCAATCCAGTTGTTTTGCTGTAGAGAATAGTATGATAATGTTGTCTGCATATAGGAGACATTTTATTTCCTGGTCTACAGTGAGCCCAGGTGATGCACATGACTCATGTTTTTGTGACTAATCATTGATATAAATGTTAAATAATGTGGTGCTCAGACTGCGTCCTTGCCTTATGCCTCTGATTTGCCAAAGATGTAGTATTGGTTTTTGTTCTAGATTGCTGCCATGATGGTATAGAGTTTGCCTCTGACACCAGCAGTTTTAAGTACAGTACCGTGTACCAAATGGAGTCAAGTTTAGTTTTTTTCATGTTTTTAAATCTGTGAAATCAGAATATATTGCCTGTGACTATTTCCTTCCATGGTTTTGTATGAGGGTGTGGATAATATATTATCTCTACGATCTGTTGTTCTGTTTTCAGGGAGTCTAATTTGGCATCTTTAGGCATTTTTTCCACATGTCCCAGAATGAGTTTTGATTTAATTTTCTTTAGCTCTTTTGTGAGTGTGTGATACCACACATATTTCGTTGCAGAAAAAGGCCTCATTATATGGAATAAGTTTTGCAGACCACTGCGTGTGAAATCCATATTCCAAGCCTTTACATTAAACTAATTGACGGCCCACATGCAAAATAACCAGTTCATTGTATTACTAGTAATTTAACTTGCGGTTTGATTTTTATTATATCTGACTGCTTGCATTAGTGGCTTCGCTGCAGTTTGCGTCCTGTGTCAACACACTTCCGCAATTTGACACTAATTGGTATATATTGGGAGCTACAGTAAGTCACATGTCCTAGGCCCCTACTTGTAATTACCATTACTAGGCTGACATGAATGTTTTTTTTTTGTTGTTTTTTTCTCGTAGTCTGTAAAGTCCTATTTATGTTAAATCCAACATGATGTGAATGTAGTATGAGGCAGAATTCACAGGGCGCTGTACCAGGGGAAACCCAGAATAAATACATGGAACAAAACATATAACATATACGTCGTTTTCTCAGTGGTATCATCATTTCCTATTGTCATTATACTACACTGCGATGAAAGAATGATGTATTCAGGTAGTATTTTACATGTAGTGACTTTAAGGAAATGATGAGCCTGCATACTTGGCTAAATGTAATAAATATCAAGTTATTTTTATGGTTATTTCCTACAATTTATGACCAGCCAAACAAATAAAAACAAAATCAGGCTTTTGTTTTTGTTTTGATAAATTACTGTGAAAGGCGTGTACACAGAGATAAAGTAATTCTTCTCACATAGAGGGGGAATGCGGTGTAGCAACAACTCTTCAGTGTTATGTTTTCCTGTGGTTAGAGGTCCAACTGATGAAATTAATTTGTGAATTAAGAAGTGTAACTGTCTGTGTAGTTGTGTGTGAATGTGTGTGTGTGTGTGAGAGAGAGAGAGAGTGTGTGTCGAGGTGAGTGGTCTGCGTGTCCCTATTTGGTGCCGTTTTCAATTTAGGTCTGTGCTTATCATTTGTTCACCGTTATTCATCATCATTACTACATGGCAAAGACTGAAGGTTAAGGCTAATTTGTGTTCTCTCACATCCACTTTCTCTCTCTGTACTTTTGTATGTATCCCAGTCTCTCTCTTTCTGTCTTTCTCTCTTTTAAATTGGTAACTAGATTCATTTTCACTGGCTGACAAATTCAGCAAGACAAGTCAGCATAACCAAACAGAACATTATTTATGCTAATCTAATAATTAGCTCAAGAAAGTTGATGATTACTCTGGGGTAAAGGAAACCACTGGACCTGCTGCCCCACCTGCAGCAGTCTGCCCTCAATTAAAGTCTTTTAATAAGTGACCTCGCACTTCTCTGAATCCTGACAAGGGCTCACTGAGGGATAGTCAGCCCACAGGCCAACCCCCCTCCCCCCTCAAAAAATTAATTATTAAAGAACACTGCACAACTCGAGATGACTGTAAATATAAATGACTGAATGATTTAAACCCTGATAATGATCTACCCCATTCTTCACAGTAACCTTGTTCATAGCAGGACTACTGATGAAGTAGTTAAATGGAAGAATTATACTTAAATTGTGCAATATTTTGTATCTTTGGCATAAAGCATCATCAGATTAAATGGCTCATCAAAAAATGCATTGTGAGAATGTAAATTGACATTTCATAATGACTTAACAAAACGTAATTTGACATATGTCATTTGCTTACTATTGTTGAGTATTTTTAAAGTGCAGGGGTTGGACAAAGTAACATGGAATCTGGAGATTACAACATGTACAATATAGTAGTAGACACACATTAATCCCGTTTTTATTTAATATATCTTTACCCTACAGTACAGTTGTGTAGCCATGCAGATAGTTCCTGTTTTATTTATTTATTTATTTATTTTTATTTATTTATTTGTTTTGATATATCCACTGTTGAGAATACAATAGAGATTAATGAAACTCAGGTTGTAGTGCTAAAAATATTTAAAAAGGAAATATGAAAAACACAACAGCAAACAAACACAGGACAAAAATCATTGAAAGATATGAAAAGATACAGCGCACTTACCCAATGCTGTTTTTTTCTATCCTTGATCATTTTGTAGCTTCTTGCGCTGGATAAAGATGTTTTGTTTGTTAGAAACATGATTTTTGTTCAGATGTTCTCAAGCTTTGAATGTGACAAGGATTTCGCTCCACTCTGATCCCCTGTGTGCAAACTGTCAAGAGTGATGTCACATTTATGTTTTTCAGTAATTCCAGTGACAATTGTTAAAAGAGTAAGGCGCACATTTTTAAATATAAAATAATAGATTACCTCAATGTTTTTTTCATTACTCTTATAAGGGTGTGTACATAATGAAAAAAAAAGTAATGTCAGTCTAAACATCAGTGAAGTTCGGCCCGACAAGTGGTGTGTCTGTCATGATCCGCTCCTGGCCTTCCATCCCTTCTGCCAGTTCTGTCAGTACTTTTCCACTCACCTGCCGGCCACTCCCACCTGATCAGTGCAACCACCTTCACCTGTGTTCCCTCACCTGATCACCTGCCTGCCACTCCCACCTCATCAGTGCAACCACCTTCACCTGTGTTCC